>JAFVLL020040277.1:117603-189650 GCA_021397915.2 Tor tambroides | reverse complement strand
CAAATGCCCATTCAGTCGGTTAGCATGCACTACATTTAATTCCGCTCCTTTTAACAATAGGCTGAATGGATTCTGCATGCTGGCACCTATCTAGAGCCCGTTTCACCGGCCGACGCAAAGACGCTAATTGAGAACACAGCTCCTTTCTGTATCGGAGTGACACTGCTGATTCAACTATTTACCAAATGAGACGGTAGAAACGCACGCTGTGTAGCTGAGCGCTTAGAGGACTTCATTTTTCCACGCTGGCACCAGGTTTGGCTGCGTGCCGAAAGGAGGAACGACGGTACAATTCAACGAAGACCTACACAGGTGTCCAAATTCTCCCGGGATCTGATCTAGTAGGTGAACTCTTTCAAGGACATGTCTACGTCCTATTTCTCCCCCAGAATCAAAGGAAACAAAAGAGTTATTAGCCTATTTTAAAGACTATTGAGATATTCCACATTGCAGCATATTTAGATTTTTCATATTGCAACATTAATGAGAACTAATCACATTTCCTTAAATAAATCATTATTTTAATTATTGGAATTATTTAAGTTGTGATGCATATATCATGGAAGTATTAATATTTCATTTCTTTTTTAAATAACTTATTTAAATATATTTAAATTTAATTTTATTAATACAATTTCACTTTATTATGTAAAGAAAAATAATAAAGTTCAAAATAATAATAATAATAATAATAATAAAAAAACTCAAATGTAAAATGGTTACACGCACTTTTCTTTTTTTTCTTTCGATTTTGTTAGTCGTACGTGATCTGGACATGTTTTCGTGAGATTCACCCCATTCAGAAACCAGGCTCACCTGAGCTCATCCCACTCGGACTCTGTTCTTCGCTTTCACATCCACCTTTTCACTCCATTTGGAGGCCCGGCTGTGACACGTTTAATATTCCTTTGACATTTCTGTCTGATTTTTATTAGTTTCCTTCATCTTTATACCGTCGCCCTGGCCTTTTGTGAGGGTCAATGTGGATTCCAGACCCTCCATCACGCCATCAAGATGGAGAGGAGAGAAGGTGCACGGGGCAGTGGGGCTCAAGGGAACTGTAAATGTCTGCAGCGTGAGGCAGCGCTCCTGGGGTAAGTCAATCCTGAGGGCGGCTGGTGGCGGATGGGGATGGGACTGGGGGGAGGAGGGGCGGTAACTGGATTTGGTGAAGCATGCAGAATTCACACTAGTCTGTAATCAGAAACACGGCGTGATGGAAGGAAGGTGTCTCAAATGTCAAAAATAGAAACAGAGAGTCATTTCATTCTTTTGTTGAATTCTGAACTGGGTATATGGCCAACCAAAGCCTGAGTAAATGTGCACTTGAAAGAAAAGCATGTTCTGAAGAGCAGCTCTTTGAATAAACAAGATCAGATCCTGCCAATTTGGAGATTAAACAATTAACATTTAAATGGACATCAAACATTTAACTTCAATTAGGGACCAGAATATCATAGAAACTACTGAATTTGATCAGCAAGTAAACACCAAGCAACCGCAAAGCAACATGTTAAAAACACTAAGAACACCTTAGCAACCCACATAGCTATGGGCTAATAGCCACTCGGAACATCTTCGCAACAGCATAGCAACATTATAAAAAGGCACTCGGAACCCCTAAGCAACCATATAAAACATTCTAAAAAATATTCGCTTTAGCAACCACATAGCAACATTCTGAAAAACACGTAAGCCTTGCTCATACTGTCAGCCCAAATCCAATTTTGTGAATATCTGGATGGAATCTGATTTGAATAACTGACTGTCCACACAGCATATCGCAACTATTTCTGTGTCCTCTTTCGTTTTTATGGAATGTGCATTGGTTTCTATGGTAATGCCATTGCGTTGTTATGCCTACGCTAAAAACAACAGTAACAGCAATACAGTTTGCAACACAGATGTTGTCTTACGACATGAAAACATGTTGCCGTTGCGGTTGCATTGTATTATTATATTTCGTCTTGTGAGGCAGCGGCAGAAACGCAGGAAGTTGGAATTTTCGACTTTATACCATGCTGCCGTCTCCGCTACTTTCAAAACTCAAAGAGGTATGTATATTAGCAGTATACTGTTTTTTCGCTTGCACTTCGCAATGACACAAGCTTGTTTCTGCAAAACATGAAACTGAAGAGTCTAACGTGTTTACATTTTACCTGGCGTGAGGACGTGGAAAAGCTCCGCTAAATCCAATCTGACCGGTCCGACTGAAATGGATTTCCAGAAATGCAATTTGAATAGAATTCCAAACCACATATGAATGTAGCCCGAAATGGATTTGCACAAATCGGGTTTCATGTAGTTCGCTGCCGATCAGACTATCGAAATATGATCGGATTTCAATCGGATCTGCACAAAAATCGGATTTGGGCTGACAGTCTAAACGAGGTTTTAGAACTCATTAGCAACCATATAGCACCAGATTGAGAATTCGTATTGATTAGTTTTGCCGATTAATCGGCACAATAGTCAATTAAACTAGAGGTTGAGAATTCATATTGACTAGTTTTGCCAAATAGTTGGCACAATAGTTGATTGAACTATAGGTCGAAAATTCAGATTGATTCGTTTTGCCACTTAATTGGAACTGATGGTCGATTAAACTAGATCTCGAGAATACAGGCTGAATAGTTTTGCCAATTAATCAGCACCGATAGTCGATTCAACTAGAGGTTGAGAATTCGGATTGATTAGTTTTGCTAATTAATCGGCACCGATAGTCGATTGCTGGAACAATCGGTTATCGGCAGATGTCCACACCCATAGCTTTTCCGGGCTGTATCAGATTCCACTCACAGTTTTTCATTAAAGTACATAGAGAGCTACAACATAGCATGCTATCTCTCTTCGTTTTGCTCTGTTTTTCCAAACACTGAACTTTAAATTCACCGGCGCCAGTTTATTCATTCCTGACGTGAACTTTTGCTTGTTTGCTGAATAAATAAAATGTTTTGGACCTGTTAGTTGTCCTAGATGCCACACAGCATTACACTTTTTGTTCCATGTGCGACTGCTGTATTTTGTTATTTTGATTAGATAGTCGTCAAGTGTTCTAACATAGAAGCAAATAAATTGTGAAAGTGTTAAAGCAAATAAAGTGTGTAAATAAAATGTTATAACATCACAATGGCATCACTTCCAAGCTACATGCTATTACGGCTATAATGTTTTAAGAAGAAAGAAAAAGAAAGTGACGTGACATACGACCAAGTATGGTGACCCATAGTCGGAATTTGTGCTCTGCATTTAACCCATCCAAAGTACACACACACAGCAGTGAACACACACATACCGTGAACACACACCCGGAGCAGTGGGCAGCCATTTATGCTGCGGTGCCCGGGGAGCAGTTGGGGGTTCGGTGCCTTGCTCAAGGGCACCTCAGTCATGGTATTGAGGGTGGAGAGAGCGCTGTACATTCACTCCCCCCACCTACAATTCCTGCCGGCCTGAGACTCAAACTCGGAACCTTTCGATTACAAGTCCAACTCTCTAACCATTAGGCCACGACTTCCCCACAATAGGTCCTATTTTATAGGTCCTTCGGTTCATCGTTCGCAAATCCCTCTTTACAGCTTGAACATTCCACTGATAAGGCTGTTTAGGTTAGCAGGACGTTTAATTTAAGATCTGTCTGGGACGGCTGTGAAACATTTCCACAGTGAAGAGTAGCAGACTCTGTACCACTGACATACTGACATGTGTTCGTTGATACATCTGTTCCCCAGCTCCAGTACACAAACCCTGTGGCCGTAAAAGATCACGCTAACACACTCAAGGCCGCTTAAAACAACCTTCTGGAAGCAACAAAAACACTTCAGGAAGGACTATGTCTGAGTGCCTCGACAACACGCCGGTGATGGAAAACAAACATGCCGTCATGTTAACAGCTTTACAAGTCACACGGCGGTCCTGTCTGCAGTCTCTTGCCTCAAATGAGACGCTCTCAGACAGACGTCTACAACCTCACGTTGTGAGACGTTTGTTTGAACATCCTGATCGTTTTGCTGAGGACAGAACAGATTTAAAGATATATTCGAAGTTGTATACATAAGTGTTATCTTTTGCCACAACTAGCATCAACTTGATTAAAATTACATAAATAAAATGTAAAATAATAAATGTGTATTTTTTTTATATTTGAATAAATAAATAATACACATTTATCCACCTTTTTCTTCAACGCGGAAGTAAGCCTATGGGTGAGACTTCCGGTTCATTAGCCGCTATAGGTAAATAACGAGGAGAATAACAACGTGCAGTAAACGGTAAAACTGTTTGCACTACAAACCAGTGTGGTCATAATTAAGATAATACATTAAAATAATATAATAAGACACACCAATTTTCAATATCAAGCAGCATAACAAACTGTTTTGTACAGCTAAAAATAGCTGGACGCGGATGAGACCGGAAACTAGACCCATAGAATTTGCAAATGGCCGCACCCATTTTTACGGCAAGAAAAAGGTGGATAAATTCAATAAATAATTCAGGAATTATTTAATGTTTTTTATTTAAGTAATTAAATATTTCTTAAAATTCTGTACTGAGTGCTGCATTATTTTATTTCATTATTTAAATGCATATGTCCTGTTTGCATTATTGAGTGCTGCATTATTTTATCAACAAATGAATTCATTAAAATGTATAACAATAAATTACTTGAATATTTACTAATTATTTCATATTATTTATATAATACTTATTTATTATTTTTATTATTTAAAAATTATTTATAAATTCAATAAATATTTTAATTATTTAATAAATAATTATCAATTAAAATAGTGAATTATTTATGAACATTCTGTACTATTGTCTCTAAATTAAGTAAAAATAAAACACTAAAAATGCATTGTTTAGATGCTGTAAAAATGAATATGCATTATAACAACACAAAGTACAGCGCGAAAATGGTTTATGTGACATATTACAAGATTAAATTTTTTTTTTTTTTTTTTTACACTTTTACAATTTTACACAAGTGTTTCTAAAGATTAACTTTTAGTAGGTGATTTATTTTTGCCCCTAAAAGCAACAATAGTGGAATTGAGCGTTCACTATAAAATCCCTAATATCATCCGATTCTAATAAATCAAAATATTCTCTAATAACGCCCAATATATTGTGCATTCTTACTCAAAACGCTTATGCAAATGTGCTTATCATGCCCTATATTCATCTGATTGTTCCATTATTTTAAAACTGACATTGTTTCACTGCATGACTATTTTTAACTTGCATTGGTGTCTTAAAATATTACACTCTTGATGTGAAATGCTGAAAATATATCAAGACGTGTGGGAACGGCTAAAGACATTTGTCTAGAAAATGTTTATATAGACTAACGACCAAAAAAATGGTCCGACAGAAAGCAAGAACATGTCCTGTGTGAAAGCACCCTGAGCAGTGAGATCATACGCTATATTTTGAATATGATGAACAGCACAGGCACATCATCATCATAAACGACAGATGAACTTATGAATACCTAACATCTATAGGCACAGTGGCGGGTGCCCGTTTGTGCGAGACGGCGATGAGAAAGAGGGGGTTGGGTGGACTGATGGCTTCCTCCTTAGGGAAGTGGTGCCTGAGAATGCACTCTCAGGGAGTGCCAGTCAGTCAAGCCTGATTAAACTCTGGGATGATGGGGGGAAAACCAGAAGAGAGAGAGACATACACTATATAATGCTGTTTATAGCCGATCTGAGAGCGAGAGGGGAACATCACCCCCTGCATACCTCTCAGTAGCATCTGCCACATCGCCTCAAAACAAACCATAACTAACAATCAGTAATTACTGTGCGAAGAAACGCCAAACAATCGGCCAACCGTAGCGAGAACTGCATCGCTTTTATCCATGACATCTGCATATCGGAACACGTCACAACAAAGAACTCTTCTGTGGTTTGATTGAAACTTTCACATGAAATCGTGCAATTAAAAGGCCCAAGGTCCTACTTCACTCTTTCCCCACCTTTGACGACATTTTTTTTAATTATTACACAATGCTTCTCTACCATTGACAAGTTAAGCGATCTGCGTTTTCACTGCTATACCGTATTACAGTGAAATAGTACAGAATAAAAAGGTAGGGGGCGCTGTTACAGATAGTACAAATAGTACAGCACTTCAGGATCCAAAAATAAGTGAAGAAGAAGATCTTGAGTGGATAGACGTTGTTTACACTCAACTACGTTAACATGATCACCAAACATTCAGAAAAACAAAACAGCGTTAACATTACCAAGAACAATATTGGTGGCCACAAAGAGGTATACGACTACGCAAGCTTTGGAAGTGCTGATTGGCTTGGACTCCAATAATTAATGTCTTGATCATTTTTCTGTATCTGATCATGATGGAACTCTTCAGCTTTTGACAAGTTTTTTTCCTTTTGATGGAACTTACCAACATTAAAATGTTGATTAAACAATTAAACTAGAATAAAATGTTTTTTGTTTGCACATAACGTGGACAAAAATACATTTATTGTGGCCTGCACAACTCGAATTAGCACAACATGGCCACGATTTACTAAAATGAGGGAAATTTTCTAAACTGAGGGAACAAATTAGCACAATGTGGCCACTATTTACTAAAATGAGGGAACGAATTAGCACAACGTGTCCAAGATTTCATAAAACAAGAGAATGAATTAGCACAATGTGGCCACAATTTAGCCTACTAAAACAAGAGCGCGAATTAGCACAACGTGGCCACGATTTACTAAAATGAGGGAACACGGCCAAGGTTTACTAAAGCGAGGGAATAAATTAGCATAACATGGCCAAGATTTACTAAAACGAGAGAATAAATTAGCACAACATGGCCAAGTTTTACTTAAATGTGGGAATAAATTAGCACAATGTAGACCTGATTTAATAAAACAAGGGAACGAATTAGCATTACGTGGACACAATTTACTAAAACGAGGGAACAAATTAGCACAACATGGCCACGATTTACTAAAAAGAGGGAATGAATTGTGTGTCCACAAATTACAGAAACAAGGGAATGAATTAGCACGACATGGCAAAATTTTCTAAACTGAAGTAACAAATTAGCACAATGTGGTCACCTTTTACTAAAACGAGGGAACGATTTGTCTGGCAACTTGAAAATAACACTCTGGCAAGGAAAGAGTTAGGAGGCAAAGTTGAACTAGATGCCACAATTACGGCACGGGAAAACACAAGAGGCCGTGTGTCAGGGTGCCGTCACAGCCGTTAAGCCACGAAAAAGACGGCGACGATGTCCCCATGCGCTTGCGCACACAAAATCTGGTCAGCTCAGATAAAAGCCCACCAGTAGTTGGTACAGGGGCCAATGCCAGCTAAAGCTAGTCAGTAAACAATAGGTCAGAATCTCAGCGCAACAGAAGAGGAATAACAACTCTGCTGTTTTGATTAAGTACGACTTGAGTTTGTCTGCAAAAGTCATTAAGAGTCTGAATGGGCGCCAAAGGAGAAGCAAAGATGCTCAAAATTCGCTAATGGCGCATGCGCCAATTTCCGTTCCGCCCATATGCAGAAATATGTCTGCTCATGTTAAACGTACACTTTGTGTTTAGCTGGTGGGGGATACAAAACACCTATTGTTATGACCTGACTCGAGGGATGCTCGGATATACGGTGCAAACTGCCATTCATAGGCATGCTATTGAAAACAGGCACAATTCATTTACAAATCCATCTAGGGAGACAATCGCGACGGCATCCGTCACTTCCTGGCACCGCCGATGCTAAACACCTCGGAAAGCGCGAGAGCACAGTTAGAGAGTAATTAATTATCTTTCGGGGGAAGGAAGTCATTGTCACTCAACACGGATTTCAATATAGCCACAAACGAGGCACAGCCACCAAATACAGCTGGCAAGATGAGCACGGTCGCATCTGGAGAAAATGAGCGTGCATGACTGACTGATTCTGTTTATTCATTTCTTTCCAATTTTGGATGGATGAAATCTTGCTCACACAAAGTCCTTGAGAAAGCTTTGGAAGTATATCAAAATCCGACAGCCTCACAATTGTTATATTTTTGATAATGGGTTGTACTTAAAACTTAGAGTAAACAACAGTGTTTCAAAAATCACATAAAAATACCCAATTTTCAACTGAATTAATTGCAAATAAAAATAAAAAAGGTTTAGTTTAAAAAGCCCATTCAAATTAAGACAGCATATACTTCCTCAGATTTTTTAAATGCAAATTTTTAAAAAAAAAAAGGCTGTATAATTATCTTTGATAATTACGTATTATAATGAAGAGTGTAGGTTAAATCTAAAAAGTGACTGATTAAAACGCTATGGCAAAAATAATCTACATTCCAATCAATCCAAAAATTTCATAAACTGGAAATCTTATCTACCTCATGTTATAGATAGATAGATAGATAGAGAGATTTAAATATACATATACTATAAAATCTTTAAAAAAAACTTTGCTAAGGGTTTATACCAGTTCATAAACAGGGCAAATGAGAACAACTTCATTAAGCAGGTTTTATGCGACCGCTATTAACGAAGGGAAAGGAAAAGACTCAGCCTTTGTGCGCCCTGTCACTCGGCAGTATTATGCTCCATTGAGAAGCTTTTCCTGCCTTCCACATCCTGCAAGACAATACAGTGAACAATGTCCCGTAATCATAGAATTAGAGTGCAATACAAGACATAATGCCTCAAAGTGTTAACAAGTCTGCATCGTTTGACAGAGAGTAATTTTCCAGTTCTATCTCTCATAAGATTATCAAAAGCAATCAATTTCCATAAAGGTTTTCCCTGCAAGGATGTATTTCTTGCCCGTTTGCTCTTAATTTGTTTCTCAATCTGTAATTCTCTCAGATGGCTAAATGTGGTGAAAGAGGGTGGTGCTGAGACATAAATTATTTGCTTGTGGTTTTGACAGAGAGACTTTAAATAGCTACTTACAGATGACTCAAGAGCTGCTGAGATTCTAAGGCTACTCTCCAAAACAAAAATAAAAGTTGTATAACAATATATGTTATAATTACATATACTTATAAAAATGACTATATCAGGATTATACAGTATAAGCTTTTCCAGCACTGGTCTAATTTACTGAAATTGGAAACAAATACACTACTAGTGGAAAAAAAATATTGAATTTTTGTTCCAATTCAATAAGTGCACTTGTCGTCTATGCAAAGACATGAAAAAATAATTATTCATCTTGCATTATAGTGCCCAAATTCACATTTGAATAAAAAAAAAAAACTAATGTAAATATATATTAAAAACAAAATAAATAAATAAATAAATATATATAATGAAAAATATTTAGCAATACCCTTAGTAAATTATCAAATTTTTTAATTATAATAAGATTTTTAATACTCAGAGCTCAATTATCTTGAATAAGTAAATATCATCAGATGTTTAAATTAATTGTATCAGACTCTTTAATATTTAATAATTATTTGCACAATAAATATCTACAATGTTTATCATTTTACAGTTCTAATTTAAAGTCCATAATAAATAACATCTGCAAATTATTTCACTTGGAACGTGTCACATTTCTGGGTAAAAACAGGATAATCAGTGGGAGGACAAGAACTTATTAACTAAGAGTTTACACTCAAACTCCTAATTTGCTGCTTGTTAATAATTAGTAAGGTAGTTTAGGTATTGGGTCGGGTTAAGGGATCAAGGATTTGCAGAATAAAGCATTAATATGTGCTTTATAAGGACTAGTAAACAGCCATCATTTTAGTAATATGCATCCTAATAAGCTACTAGCTAATAGTGAAAACTGGTCTTTAAAATAAAGTGTTACCAAACTGTTAAATAAAATAACTTACACTGCTGTTCACAATAACATTTTATTATTAGACAACGTTATGTCAACTTGTGTGTGCGGCCTGCATACATAAAAATGTCAAGTGAATGACACAGAACACAAATATATTTATATCACTCCTGTCTGCACATCATCTGTTGTGAATGATCAATTAAAGGTGTCAGTTGCAGTGATCCAGTGTAACTTTAGCAGCCGCTACAGAGTTTCCAGCGCCTCCCTCCATCTCAATCTCTCGCTCTTCTCACTCCTGCTTCTTCCTGGAGAAATGACCTAGTTCCAGGTGCCTGGCTCTGACACGCAGTGCGAAAGAATCCACTTTCGCTCGCTCCCTCCCGCCGCTGCACTCCTCAGATACGAGTCCCACAGTTCTTCAGCCCTGACATCAAACATCAGGCCGGAGCGCTTCTCTCCAGCCCCACAAAATGGAGGAGAAGCGCTTTCCCCCTGAGAGCAAACACATCCCGGCCAAACGTTCAGCTTAGTTCACGTCGCCGATTCTTTCTCTCACCTTTTCTGAAACCCATCTCGCGCTCTCGGTTAAAACCGAGGGTAATATTTAGCACTGGAAATTCAGGATCTGTAATCCGGAGCGCTTTTTACCTCAGAAAAGCCAGCGAGTCTGGCTGCCGCTGTGACCAATGCATTTGGAAGCTGAAAATTTGATACAAAGAATACAGAATGAAATATTTCCAGCAAACCCATTTACGATATTCATATCTGCACCTCTGAAAGGGAAAGGGCCTCTATCGGAATCGACGTGAAATGCGACACGGCGACTCGCTTTGTTTTCGTCGGTGGGTTATTTAGCGAATTGTTTTCTCTGGGCTCGCTAAAGCATATTTACATCGAAGCGTTTTCCTGTTTGCTGTTCAAATAAAGGTTCTGCCGTGGTCATCCAAGACGGAATTGGATGAGGCTGCTGTCGAACGGGGGCAGAGCGGAGTGACGCGGCTTTCCGCCATCTGTCTCTTCCAGTTATTTTACGGCCTCAGATTTGATCCCCTGAGTTGGCCAAAGCTAATTACATTGGACAAACCATATCCATATCTAAATACTCACAGCGGATTGCTTTCCATTATTGGCATGCCAGACAGGCAGAAAAGCTTCTATCAGCACAGAGGGAAAGGGAAAAGCGTAAACAACCCGGATTTCGAACCTGCACAGGCGGATGCCGGAAAGGCCAAACTGCTGTCGTCCTGACACGAGACACACGGAGAACTGCTAAATGTAAAAGGGCTGACTGTATGTAAACAGCTCCCAAACCTTTTGACCAATGATTTTCCATCATTTTGGATAACTGGATAAATTTTTTTAAGAATGGTTTCATAGAAGACCCAAAAAACTATTTCACAGAGAACAGTGTAAAACAAAAATAGAAGTTTATAACACTAATTTAGTAACAAAGTACATTTTTAATATATAATTATTTTGTATTAAATAAATATAAAATATAATAAATGTAGCAATTAAAAACAAATATATGTTTAATATATAAATATATATAATATAATAATATAATTAGTTCTGTCAAACAATTAATCGCATCCAAAATAAGTTTCTGTTTACAGAATATATGTTTGTGTACTATGTATATTTATTATGTATATATAAATACACATGCATATATATTAAAAATATGTTATGTTTATATATTAAATATATTTATATATAACAAATTATATGAATATAAATATATACATCTAAATGCATGTAAATATTTTCAAAATATAATCTGTATGTGTGTGTCTTTATATATACATAATACACATACAGAGTACACACATACTCTGTAAACAAAAACTTTTATTTTGGATGCGATTAATCATGATTAAACGTTTGACAGCTCTAAATATAATATAAGGATATACAAACAAAATGAAATTAAATGATATAACAATAAATAATGCAGAAATATTACTTGTGTTGAATTCAAATTCAAATATATAATAAATAATATTATAAATAATAAATTTATTATTATATATTACTATTATTATTGTATTACATTAATTATATATATTTTAAAAAAAATTAATCGATTATATTAAAATATATTATAAAATTAAATCGATTAAAAAATAAATATTTATATTTATTACTTTTTAAATAAATTAATGTTAATTAAAAAAAATAAATACATAAAAATAACTAATATAGGTGCACAACAAAAAATACATGGCAAAATCAAAAGAATTTCAGCACAATGTGCTTCAATCCCCTTAATATTGTTATTAGAAATAATTAATTGGTAACCCTGAAAAATACTACTGTTTAAAACAAAACTCCCTCATATTTCCAGGTCTTCCATGACCCCTTCTAAAATGAACTAGATTGTATCTTAGTACTTAAAAAAAAATCCTGTGCAACAACAACAGGACAACAAAGAACATCTGTGAAGCCAAAAACCACCAACTAGCAGATGGACGCGCAACCTGTGTAAACAAAAACACAACAACCTGCAACTTCTGTTCGTTTAAGATCACATATCATAACACATCATTAAAAAACAAAAGAAGCGTTCTTTATCCAGCCCCGAATATTTGCTCCAGTATTTCAGCGGGTATCAGCGCTTGTGGCCGCTTCCTCCACAGAAACAGATGGGAAGTGAATGGAGCTAGCGATAGAGATAATAAGAGCAGTGTGTGCGATCGTACCACGCAGGTCATCCACAGAGCTCTCCTTTGTGAAATCTTTTATTAAATAACTCATCTCTAATCATGTGACAAGACGACTATTTGTACGGGGAGTTTTCGGAGACCCCTTTCCACTTATCTCTTTAGCAGGACAGACAAAGCATTCAGCCGTCTGCAAACTAGCGCTATCTTAAATCAGACGGCTTGTTTGGAAGAGACATTTGCTTTCGGTCTGGCCAAAACCACAACAGCCACTCTCAGTGTAACCTTATAGCGTGAAGTCTACCGTGAATTCATAAGCAAAGGGAGTATATCCCATCCGCACTTAACAAAATAACATTAGCGTCCAACATCAGAGTCCTTTGCCACCAAATATGGATTTAAATCTATACAGCGACACGCTACTGGGTTTATTAGTCGTTTTAATGCATCTGTACTCAGACAGAAGGGTTGTTTCCTCTTGGGCAGCGGCTGTGCAATAAATGGCACGGAGGTTGCGTGTAGCTCGAGGAGGAGAAACAAATGGCAAATCTTATGGCTCATTTTAAGCACGCAGCTCCAAGGTTAGCGGCGGCACGGAGGTGAGGCCGGGCGGAAATTGAGAGATGACGGAATGGGAACTGAATGATAACAAGTGTCGAGCTGCTAGCAGGCAGACTGAAACGCGACGCATTATTTTGTGTCAAAGTTTAGGCAGAAAAACGGTCGCTAGAATTCCGATGGGAGCTTCCTGAACGACAAGTGAGGCACGTCTGCACTAGGGTTGGGGGAATGATGGCTGTCTGACTAATTGGTGTCTTAAATAGGAAGTTAAATAATTAGGCAGGTTTTGGGTTCATCTGGAGCCCAACAGGACCTGTTTCCTAAAGGACGATTACGTAAGACATACAGAACAGAATGATATTTATATACTTGACGCTGCATCTCAAAAAGATCCAGTGAAAGCACTAAAGACATGACTTATGAAGTAGCAGTGCTTCAAAGGGGATGAGTTTAGAGACACAATTTTACCTCATTTTACCATGCAAATGGTCCAAAAGCACAAAATCTTATTATTTTATACTATATTACACAATATGTTTATATAATTGTTATACTGTATAATAATATTTATTCACTGCTGCTCAAAGGTTTAAAAAAAAAAAAAAAATTAAATAATTAATAATTTAAAAAAGAAAAAAGAAAGAAAGAATAATATTAATTTAAAAAAGACACATTAACGTCTTAGAGTTTATGTTTATTCTTTGATTTTTACCAAAAAATAAATTCTGAGAAAAATGCATCATGGTTGTATCCACAGAAAAATTAAGCAGCACAACTGTTCAACATTAATAATAATAATAATAATAATAATAATAATAATAAGAAGAAGAAGAAGAAGAAGAAGAAGAAGAAGAAGAACAACAAATGTTTCTTGAGCAGCAAATCAGCATATTAGAATGATTTCTGAATGATCATGTGATACTGAAGACTGGAGTAATGATGCTGAAAATTCAGCTTTGCATCGCAAGAATAAATTGCATTGTAAAATATATTCAAATAAAAACAGATATTTTAAATTGTAAAATTTCAAAATTTTTACTACATTTTTGCTCAAATAAATGTATAAGAGACTGCTTTTAAAAAAAATAAATAAATTAAAAAAATAATGAATAGTGAATAGTATATTATTTAATTTATTTTTATTATATGTAATATTATTTGTATTGTATCTTGTTTTTAACTAAAGTGGTTTCCTATTTCCAAATTTACTCGCACAACTTGTTCACTGGTTACCAGCTCTTTGGTTTGTGTATATCTAGTTCCAAAAAAAAAAAAAAAAAAATCAAATACCTTTGTAATGCATTTACTGGTTTACCCATAACAGGCATTGCCACAGTGTTATTTAATATCTAAACCAATTTTGTGTTGAATTTCCAGCATAGTGACACACACTGTTAGCGTGATACAAAATGACTCACAGCGTGAAATAAGATTTTGTTCATCCCGCCCATTTGTAGTCGACACAGTTCCTGAATCACAGTTAAGTCGGGCACTTGCCCAGGGCCTTTACGGCACACGGCCCCAGACAGGTGCTTAAGAGCTGCCCTCCTAAACACCCTGCTTCCATTTATGAGATGCGCCTGTCTTGACCTTTAATGAAATTATCAAGCCTCCCATTAAATTATGACACGAGGCGCGAGATAAGAGCCGTGTCCGCGCGGCAGGTGGCCCCGGCCGGCCTAATCCTTCAATACTACACATATAAGCACTGCTGTTCATTAGCTTGTACCTGCGACAGCCGGGCGCTGAGGTAAAGTGATTACTGCCAATGTGTGGACATACACCGGGCCAAATGATGCTGAACGCAGAGGCACTCGCTCATTCCTGCTCTAAAGCACCTGATGATGTCATCTTCAGGACAATGATGTCATTACTAGAGAATTAAGTTAAAGGGTTTTTACCAAATACTAACAGGAAGGAAAATGACATTGAGGACCTAGAACCTGATAAACTGATTATCAAAATAATATTCCCAAAAAAAAAAAAAAACAGGAATATTTCTCAATAAATTGCTTAAATTAAAAAAAGCATACCACCAAGTACGTGACAAAAATGGCAACTATAGTGAGTAATTTAAAATTCACACAACTTAATTTTTATTCTGTTATACGATCTATTTTGATTTCCAACTTCAAAAAACTGCTAATATTTTTAAATATACTTTTTTTACACTGTAAAAAAAAATTGTTTCAACTTAAAATAATTTCTTACCCCACTGACTTACAATTTTTAGTTCAGTCAGCTTGAAATTTTAAGTTACTTAATGTTAATTTAAGTGACAACTGGAATATTTTAGTTGACTAAACTAAAATTTTTAAGTCAGTGGGGTAACAAATTATTTTAAAGTTGAAACAATTTTTTTTTTAATACAGTGTACTTATTCAAAAAGCAGTGTCATTTTAGTATTATTTATCTACTATTATAGTATTTGTTAATATTTTTATTAGCTTTATATTTTCAGTTTTCTTTTCAATTTTAGTTAGTTTTTTAGCAATTTTATGCTTTTGCCATTTGCATTAATATTTATTAACATTTAATATTAATCAATTTATCTTTATTTTTTATTATTATTTTTTTTTTTCAGTTTAGTTTTAGTAATTTTAGTACTTTATTAGTAGTAGTAGTAGTAGCAGTAGTAGTAATTAGTGCTGTCAAATGATTATTCGCGATTAATCCCATCCATAATAAAAGTTTGTTTACATAATACTGTGTATATTTATGTATATATAAATACAAACCTATGTATATATTTAAGAAAAATATGTTATGTTTATATTAAATATATCTGTATATAATATATGAATATATAAATGTATAAATGTAAATATATTTACAAAATATATACTGTATGTGTGTGTATTTATATATACACACATAATAAATATACACAGTACAAATACATATAAATGTAAACAAAAACTTATTTTGGATGCGATTAATCGCGATTAATCGTTTGACAGCACTAAATATAATATAACTATAATATAATTGTGCTAAATTATTTCACAATTTAAAAATTTTATTATTAGTATTATTATAAAAAATAACTAATAATTTAATATCCTATCCAATATATTAAGACATAAAAAAATGGGAATATGACAATGTACTGTACAACAAGAACAACCCAGCAAGTTGTAAAGTATGGTATAGTAGTGCTATAGTAAAATCACTGTAGTCAGAAACACATAAATGCAAATGTCTTCACTGACAGCTCGTAGGAAGCGTTTCATGTGGATACAGAGGGAAAATTTACCCGTTAGCTCTTTTATGAAAGTCTAAATTTGTATTTATAGGCTGTGGCACTTGACCCACATTTATTGACTTAAGTTTCCATTACATACACCGAACCAGAATCCCGTCCCAAATCACACTGAGATCAAAAGCGGCCAACGTTAGTAAGTCTAAAAGTGAAGGTTTACCTCATGCTTGGATGTGATGCAGTACAGTATTATAATGCCAGACACAATTACAGTGTAACACTGACTCAGATAAAGCACAATCCACACCGCTGAACCGGGCCAAACAGAGCCTGACGTTTATGGGACTTTAGGGCTGAATCAGACAAAACAGTGGTTTCTAATAAAGCCAGTGACATTTCAATGACATTTGTAGTCAGGTAAAAGACATGAAATCAATAGACTCCATCTAAACACAGTTTAAAGCTTAAAGCGATCATTAATTAGGCCTAGAAGAAATCTGCACCACAAAGTCGAAAAAAAAAAAAAATACACAAAAGTTGAAAAAGCACCATCACCACATGCAAAACAGCTTTGTACAGTAAAATCAATGGCGAAGATTTACAGTATCAGATATTAAAAGAAATAAGCAATGAGATGCTATTTTACAGTGACTTAGTGACAAATAATTGTTAAGTACATTTTACAATTCCCTTACACGTAGTTAAATAAAATCACTGTAACACATGGCCTCGTGACTTATTGCTAATATAAACCATTATATTTTATAAAACCATTTATATTTCTAAATTTCTTATTCAGTGTTGTCATTGTTAACTAAAACTATTTGAAATATTTTCAGTTGCATCAAATAAAGTAGAAATAAATTGAAATATAAATGTTTAAAAATGTAAAAAACTTAAACTCAAAATTAATAAAAAAGTACTAAAATTACTAAAACTAAACTGAAATAAAAATAAGTTATATCCAAATAGAAATGATAAAAATCACATTAAATTACTAAAAACTAACATGAAAATTTTTTAAATGAAAATATAAAATATAAAAATAAAGCTAATTAAAATATTAATAAATACTATACTAGTATATAAATAATAACTGTTTTCAATAAATGATTACATTTATTATTAATAATAAATCACATTAAACTATTCTTCTACCAAACAGGCTTTTTACAGTTACCAAGCAATGGCAAGTGTGCATAAACCTGCCATTTTTGCAACAAGCCAAACCATCCATCTTATAGTAGGCCTTCAGAAATGGCAGCGTCCTGCATCAGATCTTAAGAAAGGTTTTTAGTAATTGATGATCTGCTAAATGCAAGTGAACACACTTAAGATGGCCTAAAAAGCTGCATCAAAAATTGAATAGCAGTAAATTTAGCAAGTGCTCAGATGGTCCAATCACGTCAGCACGAGCGCTCAGCGGCATCGAGAAATCATCTAGCGGCTTCTGTCTGTCGCCGCTCCACAGAGGAGAGCAACACATCTGTTACCCAGGTAGAAAACAGTCGTCTAATTAAAGGAGTTGAGCAAGACTCCAACTCCAACACTCTCCTGGCTTCATTCTTAATGACACGGGGCTTTGTTATCAAGTGCTTGTAATGCGTCGCAGGTCGACGCTCCCGCGGTGCAGCCCGTCCCGAGATTCGACGCATCCCTCCCTGCCTCGTTCCGTGACAGCGGATTTACGGCAAACAGATTTAGCCATGATCAAACGTGGCTGAGGGCCGAGCCGCTCGTAAATCAGCCTCCCGGCCATTTCCACGCCCGCGCCGCACTCTTCTGCTGATTTACGCCGCTAAATTAGCTCCAATTTCCAGCCCAATCGCACTTGGGTTTGAATAGAGCAAAAATGAGGCACAAAATGGCCGATGGAGTGGTCAGTTTTGACCTTTTAGACACGTTCCATTCGGGCTGCTTTCTGAAGCCTTCATCCGCTTGAGACAAAGATGCTAACATGGCGAAATATAAAAGCTGAGCGGAAAAAAGGCAGGTGATGATGAAGAAGAAATTAAAATACTTGCAGCTCATGCATGATTATGAGGATTAGAGTGACTCAGTTGATGGTGCTCATAAGAAAAGCGCCGTTATTGTGTGAGCCCCGGCACACGGTTGCGGTGAAGCACGGGGATTTGACGCTTTTTAAAAGGCATTAATCAATTTGAACACTGCGACAGGGACACTAATCTGCTGGATTCAATCATGTATCATACGTCTAAGACTGGGTGCAGAATGAGAATTTTCACCCTGGCGTATTTATCTTTATAAAACATAAACATGATCACACCGGATCACAGGCGGCATGTGTAATAGGATCCGTTTCTTCATTTCAAAATTGCAGAATTGCATTTGCAATAGTATACTAGCATACTACTATACGCATGCATATGGGATGTTTCTGTACGCATGGCAAACCAGAATGACCTGCTACATTTGCAAAAATGTGCACTGCAGAAAATACTGTATCCCACAATGCAATGCGCTTGACCTGACTTTCCATTTCAAGTGTGATGAACAACCCTTGTGTCACGTAAGATCCTAACCAAGCAGAATTCCATCCGCTTTCCCAACAAAACAATCAGAGCCTGATTGGAAATCATAGAAAATCTGCTCTTTTCCTCAAAGTAATGTCTTTAAAATGACATATCACATTATAGTAGTGATGCAAAAATTGGTGCAGTTGATCACGTTCCTTTGTACTTTCAGTTAGCAAGTTAACAGCATAACATAGTGCAAACTGGTTGGGAAACGCTCTTTTGATTAGCAGGGATCGCTCTGTATCGCAGAAGTAATAACAGTTGCAATCTTCTTCTTGTTTCAGACTGCCAATACACATTTGTACACGACATTATAAAAAAAATGCAAAATAAATATTTCTATTTCCATGATGATAACTTGACTCACTGAATTAAACATTCAACATGAGTTAACTCGACAACTCTAGCTGTTCCCATTCTTTTTTCAAATGGATTTTATGCAAGAAATCCACAATACTTCAATTATGAATAAAAAAACATTTCAATTCTGCTTCCATTTCACGTGTTTAAGATAACAAAACAATTGTAAATAAATCAAAAATTAATCAAAAATATAATTTAAATAAAAAATGCATGCGGTTTAGAAACAAAATGCTCTAAAAACTTAATAGTAAATAGCAGCCAATGATCTGAGTGAATTATTCAGTCATGTGACTAGAGTTGTTACTTTTAACATGCATTTTCTAGGAAAAAAATGTATTTTCATCAGTTTATGTGCATGTTTTCTTACCCAATTTTTATGAAATTTGGTGCATGTGTGAAAATCTCCTAAAAATTTGCTAGAAAAACGCATGGATGGAAACTCAGCTCATGAGGCATACAAGAGTTTGAAATGTGTACAGTAGAATAATGCCTTCTGTTTTTACTTACTATTTTTTATAAACAGCAGGCAGTATTGAGTATATATAGAGTTAGTATTGCATTCCAAACACAGCCAATGACTTTCTCTTTTTGTGAATGCAGGAAACACAAGGTCAGGAGGATGAGAGGTCAGCGCAGGATGGGCCATTTTGGTGATATACTACATCTACCTTGAGATCCTTTTAGCCGCTAAATAGACTGTACAATAAACCAACATAAAAGCACCCGATTAAGGATTCAATGGCAGACACGTACATCCATTTGTACACGTAACACAATGATATACATGCACACGGTTCACCCACACTGCCGGCTCGGCAAAGGTGTTCCATAAAAAAAAATTCCCTGACAACCTTGGGTTTATTTCCCAGCGGTCAGATTATCTTCTGGCCGTTTCTGCTAAGGTTGAGACTGCAGAATCCTCCGGCAGCCCCGTGGCTCTGTGACCGGCATGTGAACAGCACAGGTGCAGGGGAAAATAGCTGGCTGTATTTATTTTCATTTGCCTTTGCACTTGCTGCTAAATATCTCAGCCGGCCGGAAACGGTGCCAGGCTACCGGTTTAAATGCTCGCTTATAAAAGTACAACAGGAGGGAGAGAATTCCTGATAGACCAGACATGGATTACTGCAGTCGAAGCCACAGGCACAAATGCTGCGCAGTGTTTTGCACAAATGGGATGTAAAACTAGATCTTTACATTATAAGGAGAAAACATGATTGCTTGTGTGGAACACTTGCTGTCATGTTGCTAGACTGTTATAATTAGGGTTAGAAATTAAGGGGAGGGAGAGGCAAAAATACCTATCGAATACTGAAAATGCCTATCGAATTATAAATGTTAGGACAAAAAAAAGGCCTTTGCATGAATTCCTGTTTTTTAATTATTAAATATCACTAATAGCAACAATGCGAGAATTTGTGTTAAAGTGATTATATTTAAATATTTTACTTAAAATGGATGCAATATTATATAGTTTATGATTAAATAAATAAATAATGCATACCTCTTAAATTAAAAAAAAATAATTTATCATCACAGGGTTGGGCCAGAGATACAAAAGCAAAAAAATTACCCTGCATAAATCTGAGGTATTTGGCATTAAAATGGATGTCACGGTATATGGTTAGAATGAATGAGTAAATGAATTAATAAATAAATAAATAAATAAAAGCATGTATGCCCCTGAAATTCAAATTAAGACAAAGAATGAATAAATATTGTTATTATGAATAAATATTACTGATAGATGGATAGATTGATACATACATACATACATACCCCTTAATTTATAAATGTTGCAAAAAAAAATTCCCATGCATAAATTTGAAGTATCTGACATAAAAAGGGATGTTACAGTAACTATTTTATATGGTAAATAAATAAATGGCAAATAAGCAAGCATGCCCCTAAACTTAAAAATTTTAGGACAAAGAAATTGCCCTAAATGTGTATCAGGTATTTTATATGAATCATGTATTTTATATGAAAATAAATCAATTCCATGAAAATCCTTCCCTAAAGGCAAATATTGCAACTTTTTGGAAAAGTTAATTTAACATTACTGGCCAATGAGTCAAAAGACAACAGTATCACAAGTCTCTATGATACTACTATGGCTTCATTCCCTTAGTTTAGTTCATTGCCCATCAGGTGAAAAACATAGGTTTGAATGCTTAGAATGTATGAACATAACTGTATAGCACACACAATTTGAGCTATCATTCATGTCTGTAGCACAAACAGCGTGGGGCCCTTAAGAGACAAAGTTTAGCATTACTAAGCATAAGCAAATGTAACAGCCAATTAAAGCTATGCTAAAAAGACTGTATATAGGTACTTATATTAGGTGGGATGATTCAGAGAAACTAGACTGTAACAAAACTCTCCAGTATTTTGACTCCAGGAGTCAAAACGACTGACTCGACTTGCAGCCAACTAGGGACAGGAAGCACTAAAGACTCATGGGTGATTTCCGTACAGCTTGAGAAAAGCGGCTTGCTGTCTCTTTTCTCCTGCCAAAACAAACAAGCCATTGCGAGGGGAGATATGGAGCAATTACCCAGCCTTCTCCTGTATTCTCTACACCACATTATAGCAGGTAGACCAACACTCTCAAAACCACTGAACATAATCACCACAACAGGCCTTTCGGAGACCGTTTACAGAGAGATAAAGGATGCTTTCTGTGGCTAAATGAGTTATATGTAATCATCTATTCATATGCCAATGAAAGACTAGAAACGTCAGAAAAAAAAACCCACTTTTCTTTCTTGTGCCAAGCTGGCATGTTCAAATACAAAGCTGTTTTAGCAACTAGTATGTTTACTAGGAGTGGATAAGAAAAATTCATTGAAATACAAGAAATATTTGTATATAATTTAGCTCATGCACACAAAAAAGGCAATATACACACATCCTTGTGAATTTCTTCAGTGATTGTGAAAAAGAACCTGTACATAAAAGTCACTTGCTCGTGAAACACTAGTAGCATGTTTTTTTTTTAGACATAGCTTGTGAGAAAACTAGAAAAAGTGAAGACGTTTATCTATTTCAAATAAGTGCTGTTCTTTTATATTTTCTATTTATCAAAAAATCCTGAAACGAATGTATCATGGTTTCCATAAAAATAAATAAATAACCACATTAGATAATAATTAGAAATTAATATTTAATACTAGAAAGAACTGATTTCTGAAGGATCATGTGACACTGAAGACTGGATTAATGATGCTCAAAATTCAGCTTTGCATCACAGGAATAAATTACATTTTAAAATCTATTACAATAGATAAAAGTTGTTTTAAATTGTAATAATATTTTACAATATTACTGTGAAAATGCAGCCTTGGTGAGCATAAGAGAGTTATGAAATTTTATGAAATCTTACCAACCCCAAAATTTTGAATGGTAGTGCACTAGCTAATAGTTTTTACACACAAGAAAAAAAAACACTAAACTTACTACTCTAAAATCCAGACTATATATACATATATACATATATATATATATATATATATATATATATATATATATATATATATATATATATATATATATATATATATAATATTTGAAATATTTTAATATATTACCAAGTAACAGAAGTACATTTTTATCTTTGTTGGATGTCAGTTTTGGCTAATATATCAAGTTTTTGCTCTACATTTTAACTTGGTCAGGGTTAAACATTTAACTTGCTCAGTAGTAAGTTGAATAAGAACTGGTACATTTAGTCCCTAATGATTCATTGTTTGATTAAAAACACATAGAAGACATACAAACAGTAATCCAATCTAATTCTAGACTGGAAAATTCAGTTTTCCTTGGAATATGAGCTAAAGCCATCCACACTTCCTCCACATCTCCTGTTTACCCAGGAACAAACAATACATATATGAAATCAGAACTACCAGCCTCTAAGCGAGTCTCTGCCTAACACCGACCAGATTCGTACACAAACCATTTACCGTTTCATCCTGACAGAATGTTTGCGAGAAAATACAAACATTACGATCTCTGTTTATTGTGATTTGCGGTCAATACGAAGGCCATATGGATGAGGGAGCGTTTCTGTAACATCATATAATCTCCATCAACAAACAGAGCTGCTTATTATCAGCACGAACATAAGCGGCGTATTCTGTTTATTAACCACGGACAATCACACGACTATCAGCCAAGAACTCGAATTCAATCTCCGGATGCATCCCTGTTTCCAAACAGTCTGATCTGCACCGATCCAGAGGTATATCAGGACATGTTTAGACACGAACTCCCGTAAATAATCCCAAACAGGACGGCTCCCACAGGACTGACCCCTGCTCCCTCATTCCGATAGGAGAATGGATGCGATCGCATTTATATTCTCCAGCTGGGCGCTGGAACGGCGAACGCACACAAAACCGTATCATATTTTCCTCCCCATCTACCTCATTTTAATTATGATGTCTGCTGAGAAAGAGCCAAGTCAGCTTCCCAGAGCGATTTCATCGGCCTCACATCTCATCTAGTTCCTTTAATTCTCTCAATGAACTGTAACTTAAAGCCGTCGCGAATAAAAGTTCCTCGCGATGATCTAATATAGGGCACGTATCAGGCCGGGTGGCTGCTGAGTAATGTTAAACTTTAATGCCGACTGGGTTTCGCTCTCTCTCTCTTCATACACAGCTTGAACTATTTACGACTGGCCGAAAAAAACGACTCCACCCTCTCGCTTTGGCTCCCTCGAGATTCACTGTGCATATATGGGCCGAAATGCTAGCTATGAACGAGTCAAGCTGTTGTTTGAGAGGGAAAAATGTAGTAACTTCTGTGGAGAACCATCATAAACTCACCAGTGGGCATATTATTCTTTAAACATCCCCAGCTGTCGCCTGCTCCGGTCTGGATGACTGAGTCACAAGGTGGTGCTTTTATTATGGCTTTGTTGGTGGTTTGCGTACGTGTTGGAATGAAGGGGAAAGGTGCTTTTTTTAAGTTGCAGTCTATGTGCAAAACGTCATTCTTTTGAGATACAGATGAACAGCTAACTCAAGATAATATATTTAGGCTCACTTCAGGTTCATCTGACCCCCATCAGAAACCAGCCCCGAGGAGCGCAACAGACTGTAACAGAATGCAGGGGTCTAGAGATGAGTGTTAAAAATTTATTTTTAACTTAACACGCTGACTAAAAAACATAACGCGCATGGCGGGACGCTCTAAAAAACTGTGAGAGACGACACGGGAGTCAAAGACGTCAGTCTGAATGTGTAGGGCTCACTCTCAGCATGCTAATTAGATCAAAACTTTAAACCAAAATACCAAATCTATTTATTAAACCTGTTTCGTATATTTTTGTGTGTGCGCAAATGTGTTAAATGTTTCTTGAGTAGCAAATCAGCATATTAGAATGATTTCTGAAGAATCATGTGACACTGAAAAGTGGAGTAATGATGATGAAAATTCAGCTTTGCATCACAGGAATAAATTACATTTCAAAATATATTGAAATAGAAAATTGTTCTTTTAAATTGTAATAATATTTCACAATATTACTGTATTTCTGATCAAATAAATGCTGCCTTGGCGAGCATAAGAGACATTAAAAACAAAAAATCTTTTGAACAGTAATGTACACATAAAATAAATGTATTCCACCTCTCTCTAAATCGAGTTCAAAATTGTGAATTGTGACAAGTGCCTAGTTTTTACATCAACGTGAAATCCAAATTGCCCCTATAATGCACTTTCTTGTTCTTGTACATTATTTTTAACTACATTGACACCAAAAGTTTGCCTTTGCAATCATTAAAATGTAAAAAAAAAAAACTTTTTAGCTGATGTCACCAGTTCATCTTACTTGTTCAAGTCCAACCATCTATCATAGAAATCACAAATCAATCAAATCTCTATGGAGACAAATCTCTATGGACTCTATGGAACTTGAGACACTCTGAAATACGTCACGCTACAGAAGTAACACTGTAGCACACGCTGTTGTCTTTGACCTGACGAAGTACACTGATTGGAAGAAAATATCACAAGGAAGGAAGGAAGGAAAGGAAGGACGTGACATGTGGCCAAGTATGGTGACCCATACTCGGAATTTGTGCTCTGCATTTAACCCATCCAATTGTACACACACAGCAGTGAACACACACCCGGAGCAGTGGGCAGCCAATGCTGTGGCGCCCGGGGAGCAGTTGGGGGTTCGGTGCCTTGCTCAAGGGTCTCACCTCAGTCATGGTATTGAGAGTGGAAGAGAGCGCTGGTTATTCACTCTCCCCACCTACAACCCCTGCCGGACCTGAGACTCGAACCCGCGACCTTCGGGTTACAAGTCCGACTCTCTATCCATTAGGCCACGACTGCCCAACAATCAAGCAACATCAAGAAGAAACCAAAAACCCAATATCTCTGTAACAGTCAGCGGTGGAAGACACAGAATGGCTAGTTCTTACCTTCTTGAGGTGGCCACTGCGAGTCCCCACGAACACCACTGAATGACCTCCGTAAGTGTACGCGGCTACGGACGCCATACCGTCAGCGCGGTCGTCAAACAGAGGAGTGCCCTCAATGACCCTCAGTCCTCCGAGAGGCTGGTTCAGAACCAGGCCACAGAAATCATCGCCAATCTGCTTGGGCTACGGGACGAAACGAGAAACAATGAAGCGTAATTAGTTAATATTCATAAAATTGTTTTTGTTCATGTTTTAGGCCTGACATAAGTCATGTGTAATAACAGACATTGCGGTTCAAAAGACTACACTGAAAATGGGATTAAAATAAAATTAAAATAAAACAATAAATAAATTCAACAAACAGATACTTTTTTTTTTTTTAAATTGAATGAAGTAAAACGAATACATATTTCAGATTTATTAAAAAAAACTATATAATGATAGTGTTAGTGAATCTGTAGCAGTGATTTAAAAAAGCAAAACCAAAACAAAACAAATAATTAAGTTTAAAAAAAAAAAATGAATGGCATAAAATTAATACAAAATAAATACAAAATATTAAAGATTCTACAATTTTGTTAGAATGAAAAAATTAATTGCAAAAAAATTAATATAAAATATTTAAGATTCAGTAAAAACGACTACATGATGGGGTTAGCAAATAAAGTTAGTGAATAAAATAAAAAAATAAAATAAAATAAAAAAAAAAGTCTGTCTCATTAATATAAAATAATTACTTATTGGTGCTTTAAGGACCCTTAACAACAAATGCTGAGTAGTCCATGTTATCCTATTGTTTAATAACCTTTAGTAGATCTTTGGGACATTAAAGTTCAATCAGAATGCAGAAAGTAGAAAGTAATTTGTGGGATAGATTTCAGGTTAAACACTTAAATATATCTACATTTCACAAAAATAAAAATACATCCACACAAGCAAACAAATACCCCAAAGACCCAACAACAGCTTTCTCCAGCTGTCGTCAAATCACAGCATTTCAGACAGGAAGTGCCAGCTAATAGATCAGACAGAGAAGAGCCACCCAAACAGAGACTGCGAAAGTGAGCCCATGGGGATCAGACCAGGGGCCGGCGTGCACCGACCGGTGAGACATGACATCATCCTGCAATCTACCTCACTGTCAGTGCTTTATCACTTCAGATGTGCTCTCTCCCGAAAAAGGCACCATTTACCCTCTGCGCGGCTCTGAAAAGCATCATTTCAGCCGCTTTTAATGGCTGTCCACTGACACAAAGGAGGAAAAACTACAAGAAAATGGCTGTATGTCATTTCTCCTCAAGGAAATGTCAGAAGAGTTATTCAAAAATCAATTGCGTTAACTAACATCTGCAACACATCAATCGGCCGGGTGATGATGTCATCGAGCACCAAACCTAGTCCCCCGGTTCATCCCGGAGGTGAACTATTGACTCATTACCAGGTTCTCCGAGCTCGACGGAAAACAAAGCTATTTAATCTCGCTTCTCCTAGACCTCGGCATCCAACGCCACATAAAAAAACCTCAGTAAAGTGCAAAGAGAGGTCAGCTTAGCCTGCGGATGAATGACATCAGCTCCAACAGCAAGACGTTTCACGGCGGTAATGACGAACATGAAGGTGCAACAGCAACAGCTGAATTTTTTGGCACCTTCCGCCCAAATTCTTCGAGGCGATGGGCGTCTTGAGAGCGTGCCGTTGAATGATGATTGAGAGGGTGATGTTGGCCGGTGGAACGGCTTGTTTTTGTGCGCGCATATGAAGGGGTAAATGTATTAAACGAAGCATGAGCTCGCGGCAGACACGCACGCTCTCATTATAAGACGGAGGGCCGTTGCTGTGCATGAGAACGAGCTAATAATACCCCGGCAGCCACGGCGCTGGAATCAGGAGCAGATTTGCATCAGTCATGGGGAACCCTGTTGTTGCTCATAAAAACAACCACAGCCACTCCCCCCCAAAGGAACGAGGTCATCGGCACTCGCCATCTTCGCCCCCATCTGCTCTAGCCGGGCCGCGAGGTGTTGTGCTATTGTTCCCGGCGCAATTACAGCCACGGACGCAAATTGTCCTCTCGTCTGGTTGTTCTCCAGGCAAGTAAGAAGGAAAAACAAACTCAGCCGGTTTGCAAATGTTTTCTGTGATTTTTTCGAGGGGAAAAACATTGCTACTGTAGCGCGAGGAGAGTTTAAGTTTACAAGCAGTCACTAAATAACTACCAGACAACTAACATATCAAACGACATGCAGCAAAATGATTCAATATGTACGCTAGGGTTGGTTCAAAACCAACATTTTGGCTTCGGTACCTAGAAATAGAAACTTTTGCTGAATATGCATGATACAGCTGCATACTTAAAACAATTACTAAACTAATACACATTAAATCTGTCATGTTCATGAAGAAAACAAATGTCTTAACAACTAGCTACTTATAAATGGCTTATGAATTAAGTGCAAATCTTTTCCAGTTGATTTGAAATCATTTCTTTGAATATTCCAGTGCATAAGCATTACATATTATCATAATTTAGCAAGAAAATATCAACCACTAACTTGCTTTGCTCAAATAAGCACACATGAACATGAATAATGGCACAAAACCCCAAATTTGACAGCATAAACTTTCTTAAATGTCTTTTTTTCCTCGGTCATGCATGCTCAGCATTTCTTGTAAGAATGTGCATGGAATCTGCATTGCCCTTTGTAACACACTGAATATTAATAGAAATAATAATAGTCTATAAATTCCATAATCAATCAAAAGTGCATGTCTTGATGCATCCCTAATTGCAAATTTTAAATACGGGTTTTGTACCATGGTACTTTTTGGTTTGCGAATTAGCTTCAAAATAACAGGATGTTTAACCCCAAAGAAATTAATAACATCTAACCTTTGGACAGAGTTGATGTAAACACTATTTAAAAGATTTGCAAACTGCAGAACAAGCCTACGGCTAGCTTCGAGGCAGATAAATAACATCAAATCATAAGTGTGATTTGTCACCGAATTACAGGAGACAAATATTAAAGATTCATAAATAAAGCATCAAGGGTTTTCAGAGGCAGGCCGTGCGTGGTACACTTGACTGGTTTAAAATGTCAGAGGCGTATTGATTTTGATGTCTAGCCATCACCTTCTTCATCTCTCACATAATAAGCTATTGCTTCCCACCCTGTCTGGTTTGAATAGATTTTTCATCAAAGATACATTACATCAGATTAAGATGTGTAATCAAGTTAGACAGTTTCCCCTACACAGGCATTCCTGAAAAGTCTACAACACGTCACAATTAGGTCAATGGGAATCATGTATAGCATCCACAAATTAGTTTTTCAGAAGCAACAATGGAAGAAAAAAAAAAAAAAACAGACAACAGACCAAAGGTCTATTATTATGTGTGCATGGAAACCCTTGGGTACCTATTGTGACATGAATACATGCTTTAACAACATGATTTAAACATGGAGGACATGTTCCTGGATCAACATTGGAATAACAGTGCAATCAGTCTATAAGATAAGGTCACACTTTATTTTAAGGTCCAGTTCTCACTATTAACTATTAACTACAACTTTTGCCTCAGCAAACTGCTAATTGCTGCTTATTAAGAGTTCATAAGGTAGTTGTTAAGTTTTAGTTTAGGTATTGGGGTGTAGAATTGGGGATGTAGAATATGGTCATGCAGAATATGTGCTTTATAAGTACTAATAAACAGCCAATACGCTAATAATATGCATGCTAATAAGCAATCAGTTAATATTGAGAATTGGCCCCTACACTAAAGTATTATTTCCCTCTGATTTTAGGACTTTTAAGCTCATAGTTAGGGTGAAGAGATGCACCAATGTTACAATTCTGGCAATATCAATAAGCCAAACATGGCCACTTTTGTGAATCTATACTATGTGGGGGAAAAAAGAAAATAATTTTTCCAGCGGAAAAATCACGAATCACGATAATTATAGTAAATGCAAAAATATTCCTGCTAAAAATCCACTATAAAAAAAGCATACGGTTTAAATTAGACAGTGACACGCATTCTTAAAAGAGAAATGCATGTCATGAAACGGTGCACTCAAATGATTAAATATTTGCCATAATCTATTGCAATTCCTTTAAATTAGTGCTAGATATAAGGCAAGGGTGTCCAAACTGGATCCTGGAGGGCCACTGTCCTGCAGAGTTTAGCTCCAACCCCAATTAAACACACCTGAATCAGCTAATCAAGCTCTTAGGCATACTAGAAACTTCCAGGTAAGTGTTTGAGGCAAGATGAAGCTAAACTTCAGGACAGTGGCCCTCCAGGATCCAGTTTGGACACCCCTGATATAAGGTAATAAAAAAAATTTAAATGGGCTGAAGCTATTAAAGATCAAACATGGATACAAAAAATTTAAATAAAAACATACATATTGAGCTTTGTTGGTGCTGATGAATTGTGCATTGGGGCTTGCCCAATGACTGTCTGAACAGAGTGCGACTCTTCCATAAGAAAGTTGATAAAACAATGTTGATCCAAGAACCTGGAATCCAGGAATTTCTTGATGCTGAAACAACATTCCTGTCAAGCAAACATAGTCCTACATACCCCTAATCTTAATCTCAAAAGCCAGAGAGAAATAATAAGTTGATAAGAATAAAAACACGGCTGATGTTAATGCCAACCTCAACCCAACCCTAAGCGTAACCCTGAACCTACCCCAAAAATGTGATAGGTAGGTGAAGGAAAGCACCCTACTTGGCAAAATCGTGATATCAAATACTTGCAATAAAACAGATTCAGAGCAAAGACTCACCGTATTAATACAAGGCAGTTCCTTGTTGAGCAACCATGGCAGAGACAGCTTTCCTTCCCCGCGGTAACACGACTTGATCCTCTCTCGCATGGCCAGGTTGATCTGGTGCAACGTGAAGAGGCACAGCACTGTTTCTCTCGGTGGGTTAGCCCTGTTCTTCTGACCCTGGGAGAAGATCACAAACAGGACATCCTCGTCCTCAGAGAGGCCGAGAGCCTGGGCCAGAATCTTCCCTGGACGGTGTTTGTAGGCGGCTTGGACAAGTCGGTATTCCACACCATCCTTGGTGCACCCAAGTGGGAACTCGACGTAGGAGTAGAACTCTGTGTCATTGGAGCACATGCGGACGATTTTTGAGGTGAAGAACTTCTCGCCCGTCGCATCCACCTGGGTGAGCTGGGTATCCAGTTGCAAAGTGAGGAAATAGATGTACGTTCGGCTGGAGAACCCGTAAACGTAGTAGATGTCGAATGCGGGATATTGAGACAGTGTGTCTGAAGGTATCTTGATTTGAGAGGACACAAACTCATCTTGGTAAACCAAGCTGAACATTTCCATTTTCTCCTCATCTGCCACCAGTTTACGGCTGGATAGAGTTGGGAAATACTCGGATTTGCCATCGATGGCGGCGCCGATGAAGAGGCGGCTGTCACCTTTCTTTTTCTTCTTCAAGTCTCCGTCGTCATCGCCCACCACAACTCCAGCCATCCCATCTGGCTCTTTGGCTCCCGAGAGGTAGTGTTCTTTACGGTGATGCGGTTCACCAAGCTTGAAGAGATCTTCCAGCCGCAGGAACTGGCACACGCCCTGCCAGATGCTTCCACAAGCCACCAGACGGTTGCCAGCGTAATCAACCAGCAGCAATTTGTTGACGTTGTCTGTGGATTCCAGTTTCTGCGTGCACGGTCTTACGCTGGGGGGCGGGTAGCACTTGGCGTTGTCCTCCACGGGACCCGTCTGGTGCGAGCGCATTTCGGTCAGATTGGCGGAGAGCTTGTAGACTCGGTTTATCGCGCCGACGAACACCTCGCCAGTCTTGCGGTGCACGGTGAGGTGCGTGAGGCTCGTGTCTTTAACCCTGAAGCTCCCGGAGACTTCAGGGGGTTCAGTAGGAGTCATGGGAAACGCCATGTTGGTCCCGGTCAAAACAGAGACGGAAAATACCAGCAGCCACAAGGACCTCATGATTCCAAACCTTCTAATGTGGAGGGGGGAATGAGACGAAGCTCTTCCCTCAAGCGTATTCCAGGCTTTTTCTTCTTTTGCTGTCTCAGTGGTTCATGTCTACAATGAAAGAGAGAGAAACAAGGAAAAAAATTAGTTTGTTTGAAAATGGATTATGCAGGCAAAGCAATGTCTTATCTTTAAAAGTTTAATTGCATTAAAGGGGTCATCATACTTTACGGTTTCATTTTCTCCCCCACGGCAATACTTTTTGCACAGAAAAACAGTCATAATTTAGTTTTTTGACCCACACTCCGACCCTTATAATCAAACAGCCTGTTTCTTGCCAGTATGTAATAGAGTACAATGCTTCAATAACAACCTCTTTCTAAAGCTGCAATACCTATAAGCATCACAAATTTTGATTATGCTATGATGATAATGCATTTAGTAGCAAAACTACATGTTTGTAACATTGAGATTCTTTGGAAGGATATGCAACACGGCTAGAGCCATATAAAGCCACGAACACGTCTGGCAGATTTGCCCACATTTTACTGAGAATCCCTGAAGCTCAAACAATTGGCGTCATTAGCGCCAAGATCTTGTATTCGATTCCCTGGGAATGCATCAACTTGATAAACTTGATAAAATGTATATACCTTGTCTGCCATAAAATGCATCCAACTTCCTCCGTACTACTTCACCGTGATTAATGAGGCCAAGTTTCTGAACATCAAATCAGCATTGCTGGTGCGTAAATGTCAATAGCTAAGTGTTGCACGTATTTATCTGTCTTGTACACATGCACAAGAGGCGCTCTTGCAGACTCTTACCGGAAATGAAGCTTTGAGTTCTAGCAGAATAAACTTTGACAATAACCGATTTTAAAACCCAACAATCAGAATTTCAGCACTTCTGCCTGAGACTCAATCCATCCCTGCCTCCTCTCCATTTGGAGGCATTAGTGACTCAGAGTGGACTGTGAGCCAGTGTGTGACAGCTGGGTGAGGGGATTTTGGGGGTATGTATTGATTGAGTGGCCTCTGTTGGTGCCAAGCCTTGTCACTCCCACTCCTTTCACTCAATGGATTGCTAATAAACGTTTATGGTCATTGCAAGCACTAATCCCAAGCGCATTTGTTAATTAGGAAGCAGCCCTTAACCAGACAGCAAGAACAGGAATGGGAATCATAAGGAATTTAACAATTCCGATTCCGATTCTGTATTTTTAACAATTCTTTGTGAAAAGGATGGTCAATAGAGACAAATGTTGTCAAATGACGATTATTTTACATTTCAAAACAATAATGCAGGGTTCCCACACTTTGTGACATATACATTTCCTTTTCATGGCCTTTCTAAATAATTCTGATTACTAAATAAGAATATATCAAATTGAGATCAATTAAATCACTAAAGTATCATTCTGGGAACATGTTTAACCAATGAACTGAACAGAAACAAATTTTGTGGTTACAATCAGACTGGCTTGAAAGTCAATTTTCTGCAACACAACATAACTGCATACAACTTTACAATACTCATTTTAGAAACTCTATGGCTTTTCTAGGCCTGGAAAATGGAATTTTAAAATTTCCTGATATAACCAGGTTTTCCTTGATTATGGAAACCCGAATAATGGTATAATACAATTACTTAATAAATGCATTAAAATAAATGTTTAATATTTAAAAAATATTTTACAGACTGCACGAATTTATGAATCTCACACACTCCGTCCAGAGCCGTTAACCGAACGCCATGAAAATCATTCGCTTTCATTTAAAATAAAAAAGAAGCTAGTACTGAATAAGAACCTTTCTCAATTTTTAAACCTGAGCAAGACGTAAGATCACAGAGAGAAGACAGAAAGGACACAAAAAAACGCAGCGAGAGGTTATAGCACCATTTCATTCGCTCTTGGAAAATTTAACACAAGCGGTTTGCAGATCAAACACATCGGTCGTTTGTTCAATCACTGCTTCCCCCCACTGGGCAGAACAGCAGGAATGAAAGAGGTCTGCATGGCTTCTGTTGTCTGTCTCCCTTTCTTTCTGCCTTTCTCCCTTTCCAAAGAGAAGGGAAGGGAAGGGAAGGGTCGGGAAGGGCCACATTAAGCACACACAGGCGGAATAAGGCTTCGCTTCAACCACAACCTAAGCACTAGAGTTTTTCTGCATATGGTAGGACTAAAAAGTCTTGCTTCAATTTGTCCCTTGAAAACATGTGCTCAAGCTACTGCCACAACATTTTTATTCAATAATACATCATGATATTCAATTCTCACTATAATGTAGAGATATCTGTGTCAATACTATGACATGTTCAGTTAATGAAAAAGCAGGTTATAAAATCACATTCTCCACAAATTTAAATAGCAAATGAAGTATTTACAACAATTCAGCTGAAACCTGCATGGTTTAAAAAAATAAATAAAAATTGCACCTCTGACAGATTCCTGTAATTTAACGTTGCGAACAATGCTGGAAAAATCACTGCAGACTTCAAGATCGTAAAATCCGAAATCCTTGCTCATTGTATTATAATGACGTTTTGTAATACATTCCCTGATCTGCAGGAGAAGCTATTGAACAGCAATCACAGTAATTTCATTAGCACTGTAGAAGCCGGCTGGTCCCACTGAAAAAGCTGAATGCCTAAGCAGAATGTTTTAACCAAGAAAAGACAGACAGAGAGAGATAGTCACATAAGCGTCAGGGGGTATCTGCTCAGATCTAAGCATTACTGTACTTGTTAATAGCAAATTAGGCTTATTTGACAGTCTTTACAGTGTTTCTGGCTGTTTTCATAATGGTAAACACACGACGGGTGGCCGTGGAGCTCTGAAAACGCTAAATAAATATCGAAATTAAATCATTCGCACTAAATTTCCCATCAAAACAGAGCAGAGATAAAGCAAACACATGCAAGTAGAGGAAAGCATTAGCATCCATCAGCATTCTAAAGTGTCTAAGCGCTGGCGGAGTTGGCAAATCTGCACCGACCCAAAACAAATATTTATTCAAGAACGTGACAGACGGTTTGGGCGTTCTGCAATTTTTCAAGCACGTCAATATTTCTGACAAACGCCCCCCTGTGACCTTTCTGCCCATCCTCAACTGTAAACAAGAAGCCGGGTGGAATCCCGATGAGACGAGGAGCGCTGAGCCCATAAAACCGCCAGCTTCACATGCCAGCGCGTGTTTGTGCGTGTTATTTTAAAGCACCCAGGTGAAATGGACTCATCTATTAGCCTTGTGTTTCAACACTAATTTTAGCTCACTGCTGCCCCTCTTCATCACTGGTGAATTAACTCATCAGTCAGTTTGGTCACTTGCTGGAAAAATAATGGACGGTTTCAGATTGAGCCCTCGAGTCCAACGGCACGGTTAAAACTCGGGCAGAGAGGAACAGAGAGGACGGTTTTGTGCGATACGAGAGCTCGTGGTTAGCGGTTCAGGAAATAGAGAGAATCACACGATCACCTGACACGCTACAGTCGGGGTGAAGCAAGTGCCGTGAAATATCAATAACACAGAAAAGATTCATTATTTCCCTTCACAGGGAAAAAGCGAAACAAAACAAGTTCTGATGTCTGTCTGCTGCGCTTTGACACATCCGCTAAATCATTTTAAATGACACAGGCAGGTAATAACCCACACAAATATTTACCATGGAAATCACAGTCTCTGTCAAAACAACTTAAAAAATTACCAATGGATAGAAAATATAGTGATAGGAAAGGATCTAAAGCCTTTTTTAAACAAAAAAGCTAAATTAATAACAATAATAATAATAATAATAATAATAATAAGTAAAAATAAAAAATAATGAACATTTTTCATTTAACACATGATCCTTCAGAAATCATTCTAATATTCTGATTCGCTGCTAAAAAACATTTATTATCATTATTATGTTGAAAACAGCTGAGTAGAATTTTTCATGTGTCTTTGATGAATAGAAAGTTCAGAAGAATAGCATTTATCTGAAACAGAAATCTTTGCAACATTAGAAATGTCTATATCATCACTTTTGATCAATTTAAAGCATCCTTGCTAAATAAAATTATTAATTTCTATCATTCTATAATTTCTTTCGATCTTTGGATATTTCTATTCATCAAAGAATCCTGCCAAAATGTACTCAACTGTTTTAAATATTTATGATGATGATGATAATATAATAATTGTTTCTGGAAAAGCAAATTTACATATCTATATCTATATCTATTTATTTGTGTGTGTGTGTGTGTATAGATGTATAGATTACAATAGCAACCATGATACTATAGTGGAAAACATGTTCACCATGGTAAATCTTTGTATTGGAAAAAACTGTAAATTTACCAAACATTATTACAGAGAGAGAGAGAGAGAGAGAGAGAGAGAGAGAGAGAGAGAGAGAGAGAGAGAGAGAGAGAGAAATAGATCACTAGTCCATCTAATCAAGGACTCACAACAGCATCCTCTTCTCCTCACTCTTGTAATGAGGGTCAACAGCTCTTGATTAGAACGAAGACGATGGAAAGAAAAAAATCAAAATGGTTCTTTTCACAAGATTGTACACATGATATCACACATGGATGAATCCACACTGAGACCCATCATGCCAACAGTGAAGCATAAACACCTCAAATAAACTTCATAATGCTGCTGCCTCATCCGCTTCAATCATCACGACTGTGGTAATCAGGGGTGTTTGCTGAATCATAAATGCATAAACATAAATCTGTTATTCTTCCGTCTCCATTTTCCATGTAAAAGAACACCCCGAGCACAACCCAGTAATATAAACATAGGATTCGCATGGGAAAATGCAAATGTATACAAGTGTATGATCTGTAAAGCTGAAAAAATAAACAATAAGTAATTTAAGTTTAATAAAAAGAATTATTATTCTTACATAAATTGTTATGATTAAATACACATTTATTTATATAAATATTAGATTTAATAATATAAGCAATTATATAAGATGTTCTAAAATTATCTAAAATAATTTCATATTAAATTATATATTTAAATAATGCTAAAATATTAACAACAATGATGGCAAACAGCACTCATGATGCATGACACATGCAGACCAATTAAAAACAGCATAGAAGTGACTACATCTACTACATCCAACTCAGAGTAAATGACAAACTGTGGACTCTGATAGATTGATGTGCAATTCTATAGAAATAATCAATATATTGATTTCTAAATCCACTTTTGCCTTGTCTGTTCAATGCTTTCATCTACCAAAGTAGCAATGTCTTTGAATGATCTTCATTTAGAGGACTTGTCTCAGCAAATATTGATATATGTGATTAATTGTGATTTCATTTGACAAATTAACTGGCTTATCGTGTAATTAGCTCAATTAGGGTTTTTAATTGATTGACAACCCAAATATAAAATAAAACCATTGTCGGAAATGGCTTCATACTAATGCGAACTGTTCAAACATTCTTCCCATGCCTCTTCTTCTCTACAAAAATATTGTTTCAAATGAAAAAAGAGCAAAGTAAAATAAAACCCAAGTCATTTGATATAACTGACAGAGCTCGAGGCAAGTATCATATGCTGTATCTGTTGGCAAGACGCTGCCGTGGCCATAAGCAGCTCTGTCCTCGAGTGACCACAATATTGAGTCAACAAAGGGCCAGAACCTCCATACATTAAATCCCCAAAATAATTCAGCTTCACATATATAATGCACTTTTCTTCGGAGGGTCACAACCCTGAGCATTATGAGCTCTCCGAGTCACAGAAGGTGGATGAGGAACCTCCACGTGTCCTCCGATTATTTCCTCTTTTTGTTGTTTTAGTTTCGAGTCTCATCCTGTTGGAGGCCGGGGTCAAAATTTTTGTTTACGTTCTCTCTTTCACTCCTGAAATGATTGTCTATGTGGAAACAAAACATAGCAAACACACTGAAATAAATTTGGTGTAGAAATAAATTTCCCTCAGAAATTGCTAGTATTATTACACAGAAACTATTCCAATAATCTGTGCAACAATCTCTAAAACATTTTACAGTAGCACTAATATGATAAAAGTGCAAAAGTAACTAAAACTAGATTTACTGACTTACTAACATTAGACAAAACAGCCCAACCTCAAATTTCTACGACATTATGGTCCCTAAATATGACTCATGTCACTCATTTGTCTCTTTTTAATAGTCTGTCAGGCGCAAATCATACATATAAAAAGTTACAAACATTATTAAGGGTAGGAAATATGACATTTTGAATGAAAAAAGAGGTTGTGATGGATAAATGTGCAATCTGTTTAATAATTTAACACAAATTTTAAAGACTGTGTCACAAGGAAAGAAACGTTTTTTAATATTCGTCAGCTGAAAAGTCAAAATTCAGCTACACAACAATAAAACCCATTTAAACGACAAGCGTCAGCCTTGTTTTCATTCACAAAATATTAAATATGACTTCTAACCTGACTAGGCACTTTCTATCTAATTGAACTTAAAACCTTAGGTTCAGTTGCTGGCTTAAATTTGTAAGTATAATAAAATTGTCTGGACAACTATATCAATAACCTAACCTTAACCCTAACAGTCAATTATACTGACTGCTGAATCTCATATAACTTAAAAAATGGAGTTGAAATTGCTTAAATTTGATAAGTTAAAGTAATAGAAAAACATGTTTCCGTGACTTTTGTCTACATCATTTTTACAATAGCGAAATCTGAAACACTGACTAGTCACCCAACACAAAAACTAGAAATATATTTTGAATCAGAGATAAATTATTCATACTTAGAAGTAAATTACTACTTAAGTCACAGCAACACTACAAACAGTGACATCTGTATCCTCATATTAAACTCACCATGATAATTTAGTTGTTACTGTGGTCACCACAAGCTAATAAGACCCTCCTCACACTACTAATCAAACAACAAGACATTTACGCCAACTTTAGTATTTCGAACTAAACATTAAACCTTAATCCAATATAACAAGACAAATCCACCAGCCTAAACCATTGGGAAGGCAGCAGGCAGAGAGAGAGAGAGAGAGAGAGAGTTTGAGAACAGACAGTAGCTATTGTTCAGTGATTAGCACCAGCCGTGACTCCACATGGCAGTTGTACTCATGGCTTACTCACAGGACGAGAGCACAACGCTGCCGTTTTATTCCGCACTCAAGGATATCCAGAGCCACTCGTTGACATCACAAGGCCGGAGTACGCAGGACAGTAACCTTGCTTTGAGGCGAGCGAATCACAGCGCAAATTTACAGTTGAGATTTATCCTCAGGTGCTCGGCGGGCGGTAATCAAACAGACAACTAAATAGCATGTGCCCTGATGAAAGAGGGCAGAGGACGACGGTGGCTGCGTTGATATAGAGATGATCACAGCCGGCACAAGGTCAGCAGAACTGTGCTTCAATTGACGAGGACGGGTTATTCATAAACCAGCACTGATCTCATCAACGCAACATCATCTAATAATGCAGCAAGAAAGAAACACTAGTACTTACGGCTGAAACACATTGAGCAGCCTTGCTTTGAATTCAGTGGGCGTTTGTTTCAGTCCTGGGGGTGAAACATGTGGCCTATAATTCATCTACACATGTACGTGACCAGAGACGCCAGGTAACTTGTGATGCTTATCGGTTCTATGTAGTAGACCCATACCAGCAGACAGCTGTCTCCCCGCTTACAAACAACCTTCTATTTTTACATCAGTGGCCAATTTGTCGGTTAATGCACTGATTGAATTTATTTATGGAGGTATTTCCAGCCCAAATCAATCCATTTAGGTTCGCTACACTGCAGTTTCATCTATCCTAAAGAAAATGTAATTTCACGTAGGAGCCAATAGAGCAAAACACATGGAATCTATATGGAATCTCTATTATTGGTCAGTCTCCAGATAAATCAGATTACAAAAGAAAATGCAAAACTACTGGAAATACATAAACATTGACTGATTATACATATATCCATCTATAAAAAAATTACTGTATATAGAGAGAGAGAGAGAGAGAGAGAGAGAGAGCGAGAGAGAGAGATGAACAGATAGACGGATAGTTAGCCAGACAGTATGTATACATACATAAATACATATACATATATATATATATATATATATATATATATATACACACACACACACACATTTATAAAATTTTATAAGAATATTTAACAAAATAAAAATGGATAAGTTATTTATTATTATTATTATTATTATTATTATTATATAGAATGTTACAACTTAAATTCCATACAAACCATATGTATTATTTAATAAATAGCTTTAGATCACGCTCTTATATTAATTTCATTTCTCCATGCAGATCATCTATCATTTCCCCAAAGCATATATTCCGATATAGAGATCGGAGATTAGAGATTGTTTTCGATTATGTGTAAAACGCGTTTTGCTCGGTTCCCTGCTCCACAGCACCGAACATCCTCCAGCGGAGCTCGTACTAATCTCAGCCCGGGTGAGAGCATCCCTGATCCGGCTACTGCAGGCAGCCACAGCCCCTCTCCTCTCCACCCAGACATGGATCAAACTGGCACCCAAGGATTTGAATGATCAGATTTGGTACAAACCCATCAATTGCATCTTATCGCGGGGATCTCAACGCATCAATTAGCCATGCAAGGAAAAAACGAAATCAATGTGCAAATTAAGCAATACACTTGATTTTAGTTTAGGCTTTAACGGGAGGAACACCATTTGGGTCATTTGCCTAGAGGAAAACAATATTTTAGTCATGTGACTGTTACAGATGTGACAGCCAAACAGATTGAGTACATGATATCACCTTTTTCCTAGTATCTATTCAATCTGCCTGTGTTAATTAACTAAAACAATGCTTTTTGTCTTTTACTACGACCCTTGATTGTGGTCTGTACTGTTTATCCAAAGCAACTTTCCATCTGAAATGTCAATATGCATGTGTTAGATCCATGCACAACCACCAACAGGCAAGACTGGAATAATTATCCATTGTATATTGGCTACTAAAAAACAGTCAAGTCATTTCAATGCATTTCTTAATGCACAATACAAACGCACGGATTTTTTTTTTTTTTCTTTTTCTTTTTTACCTCCTTTTAGCTAAACACTGCTTTTAATGCCTCCTTTGTTCTTGCTGGCTTTATTGACCACATCCATCAGGATCATTTCCACACAGTAGTTTAACCATCTATCCTCTCTTCGCGTTGTTTTTTTTGTGGTAAATGAAGCACGCGTTACATCTCCGGATCATGCATTCACGATTTCGCTACAATAAAGCTATGCATCAGAATGAATCGTTCGCACGAATGTTTGTGTATCACTCGTACCTGTGTTCAAAGTGCAACAGTTACATCCACAGTTGGGTTTTGTAGAGCCTTTCTGTGCGTATCGCAGGCGGATTCGGAGATATAGCTTTATGTTCCAGTGCAAAACGCCCGTATGCAGCCGTAAATGCGCTCAACGCGTCGATGGCATGGTATTCTCCAGTCCGTACCTCAAGACAGCGTCTCGCTTTACTTTAGAAGCGTGGAGTCGCAGCAATCGCTTTAAAATGGAGCGTACCATTCGGACGGTAGGGGAGCGGCTAGACTCGTACGTAAAGCGTATATGTTTTGAAGGGACTTAGAATAACTCAGTCACACAATGATTGAGTTTTATTGTAATTTAATCTCAAGAAAGAGCGGAATGTATCATCATAATTTAAGAATCGCGTAAACGTTTTTACAGTGTTGTTGTCAATCATCCCTATCATAATGAATAGCATCATCCCGCCCTTCATCTAGGATTCTCTAGCAACCCAGATGTTGAATAGACTGTAAAAACAGACAGATATGTCTGGATTACAACAATTAAGGTCATGATGCTGGGAGATGAGAAATTGGTTGCATCTTTGGCTAATAAATATAGACTAATCATTTAATCTTCCAGTCAACAAAAATTAATATATCACCCAAAAAGGAAGATACCACCCTGAAAAGATTCATTTCACTTCCCAGTTCTGTTCTTATGAAATCAAATTTGGACTTTTGTGGTTTTGAGTCAATGTTTATTAGTTTTAAAGTCATCTATATGCTAGCCTTCTCCCAAAAGTTGACCAAATATTTTTATGCACATTCATTCTCTAATGGGAAAACGAATCAAAAATATTGATTAATGTCACACTCACCAGCATAACAGCATAAGCAAAATTTTAACTAATCTAATGCAATCTAGAATGAAAAGGCCCCTCTTTTTAATATCTCAATACATATAGCAATATATTTTATTTTTGTATATGGCATTTTTTCTGGCCAAAATATATTTTAAATATATGCTAAATATATGTTGTAAGCAGCTGATATCAATCAAATGCATTTTTAAAAAATACATTTTTGAAATTAATATATATATATATATATATATATATATATATATATATATATATATATATATATATATATATATATATATATATTTCAAAATGTATTTTCTGAAATATACAAAACAAATGGGCAAACTTTATTGGCAGAAAATATATTTATTTAAATATGTTTCAGCTATTTTTGTATATTTTGAAATATATTAAAATATGTTTAATTTTTAATTAACATAACATAGTTATTTAATATTTGAATTGTTTCTTCTGACAGCAGCAAGATTAAATAGAGAGCAAATTGAGACTTCTGCTCAAGTCTTCTGCATCTCAGTTGTTTCTCTTGTTCAAAGACCTCTGTAATCTCACACTTGTCCTCCAGAGTTTCAAAAGAGTTTAACAATGTCTCAAACTGTGCTCAGATTTGCCAGGTTGCGATCAAAAGTTCAACAATGAACGATATGATCCTGAAGCCAAATGATCTGAGCTGTGCGAAAATGTGTCTTTCAAGAGCTTCTGAGACAAAAGCTAATACCTCAATGAAGCGTAACAGAGATCTCCAACAAGCCTCCTGAGCTGTAATAAAGCATCATCTGAGCATTAAAACATTCTTCTGGGAGCTCCTAACCAGGTCAAAAGTGTTCAAGCGTCAGATTTGTTCTTTGATCTTCTACAACTCTTTGATTCTGCAAGTAAAATGTTTCACAGAGGTCACGTGGCAGAGGTCAGAATAGATTCACGCTAAGCAAATCCATTCTGGGTGTCTTATGATGTGGTTCCGAGTGTTATTTTTTGACTTGCTTGCGCAGGCAGCAGATCTGTCCTTTGCTGTTTGCTTTTAATGAAGTTTGATGTAATCTGTGAGCAAATAGCCACGCAATCCAGTTATTCAAGTCATGTGGCCCAGTAAATGGCTGTTTAGGGAAAATGACACTCCACGGTAAACAAACACCAAAAATCGCCTCGTGTAAACACAGCAAATCTACAAATCCATGCCTATGGCATTTCAATCGTAAGAGCTAATAGTCTTCAGAATGACTTAGCTAATATGCGTTTTACAACCTCTGACTCCAGAGGGGAAATTTCAAGCAGTTCCCAGGAAAATAAGTCTCAAATCTCAGATGCGAAGACGAAGTTTAAATCTAATCCTCACCAATAAGTACAGCGACTAAAAATCCAGTTAGTATCTAAATGCTGAAACTACTGAGATCCCAAAATAACCCACTGGCGGTTGGGTGGGATGGTAACGTTTGACTTCCCTGCTCTCCCCCTGTGATCCAGGCAGTGTTTGTGCTTGGCACGTTCTGCCCAACCCTGTTCTTTTCCTCTGTAATTGTGAGCATCTGTAATTGAAGCCACTTGAGCCCAGCAGCCGTAGTCGTTGGTTCTTCAACCACATCGGGGTTTTGGAGGATGGTGCTGCTCGGTGCCGCTGTGCACATGCAGCGGCCCAACAAGACGGGTTGGAAAATGCAGGAAAATGGAGAAGTACGTGGGAGGAAACTTCCGGGGCTGATGAAAGAGTGTAGTTTGTCCTTGCAAACATAAACCTCATCAGACCAAAACACTGTCACATCCCATAAACTGGAAATTCAATGCTCATTCCTGAAGGACGATATTGCATGGGTGCGTTTGTACGGAGAACCGTTGGTTTCATTGTGAAATCAGATTTATAAACAAGTTTTTATCTTGTAAGAGCGTCACTCATGTGATTCAGATTCCCAAGTTCAATCATGTTGAGTTGCGACTGGTTTTCATGGAAAAGTACACAAGATGTGCTTAAAATCAAACTCTGAAATGTATTAATCTTGTGATTCAAGTTCCCGTGTTCAATCATGTTGAGTTGTGACTAGTTTTGCTTACAAAAAAGTGTCTGTCATACAAAAGTAATAAAATATGCTTCAAATCAAACTCTGAAATGTATTAATCATGTGATTTCAGGTTCCCAAGTGCAGTCATCTTCAGTTGTGACTTAGTGTTTGTCATACACTGAAATCACACTCTGAAGTGTATTAATGTTGCAGTTTTCAAGTTTGAGAACATGGCACGCAATCTGTTTATGTTGGCATTGGCTTAATTTGACTTGCAACTAACAAATGACAAACAAAACACTGCAAAGTTTGATTTGACACAAAGCTTGTGATACAACAACAAAAAAGCATATTCCTCCCTTTAGGAGGTTAAAGGAATACTAAAAAAGAAATTTTGCTGAAATCTCTCTGGCCATTCAAGATGTAGATGGGTTTGTTTCTTCACCAGAACAGATTTGGAGAAATGTAGCATTGAATCACTAGCTCACCAATGGATCCTCTGCAGTGAATGGGTGCCGTCAGATTGAGAGCACAATAATCCAGCAATCCACATCACTCCAGTCCATCAATTAACATGTTGTGAAGTGAAAAGCTGCTTGTTTTTCAAGCCATTGCTTCAAGGATATTGCTTTCTGCAGTGAAAAAGTCATCTAATCTGAGTCAGGTGAGAAATATGCACAGATAAAGCACTGTTTACAAGAAAAACAGTCCAAAATACATCAATGGATTTTGGAGAACAGGAGACCTTTTCACTGGAGAAAGTGTTATAGTGGATTATGGATTAATGTAGATTACTTGTAGATTATTGTGATGTTTTTATCAGCCGTTTGGACTCTCATTCTGACGGCACCCATTCACCGCAAAGGATCCACTGGTGTGTGATGTAATGCTACATTTCTCCAAATCTGTTTCCATGAAGAAACAAACTCATCTACATCTTGGATGGCCTGAGGGTGAGTGGATTTATTTTTAGGTGAACCATTCCTTTAAATAACCCTGTTTATTTTGCCATCCTGACTACATATGATTATACAGATATATTTTATTGTTTGCATTTAACAATCAATTACATCAATTATGCACTTAGCAGACACTTTTATCCAAAGCGACCACATCAAACAAATGCATTTTTACACTTAAACACCTTCTAATGACGCTCTCTTTAGTTAATGCAACTAGTTAGTAATCTTAAAGAGGACTGCTTAGCTCAGCCGAAAAATATAATTTAAGCAATAACCTCTCATTTCATGCTACACCATGTGCTATCAGGGGGAATAAAACAACCTTTTCATCAAATGCGATATCTGCTCCTTTTTATCATGTCATGCAGTCCCAGTGAATCATGATTTATTACAACTCTCGAGTTATTTGATTTTGCCAGTAAAATGTTTTGCAGAGGTCATGTGGCGTCTCGTCTGAAGGTCGTAGAGGGAGACTAGTAAAGCATATTCATGAGATGATGCCACATCTACAGTATAGTCTGTTTATGGGCCTAAACTTTATTAACCTTGAGAAGGATTCCTAATGTTTACCGCCAATTACTGTTGTGTTTTATGTTCTTGTTTTGAAGTTTTAATTAATGTGAGCTATTTTCAGCGCTGAAAACATCTTGGACGCCACTATGACTATGATGTTCTTTATTTCTTTAACATTACAACCAAGTTTGGCTAATTCTTGTGATGAATTGATCACCAAATATACATATTAGAATGATTTCTGAAGGATCATGTGACACTGAAGACTGGAGTAATGATGCTGAAAACTCTCTTTGCATCACAGGAATAAATCACATATTCAAATAGAAAACGGTTACTTTAAATTATAATAATATTTTACAATATAACGATTTTTTAGTGTAGTTCTGTTCAAATAAGTGCAGTCTTGTTGAGCACAACAGACTTTTTTTTTTTTTCCAAAAACAATAAAAAATTGTAATTATTCCAAACTTTTGGCTTTAGAGTGCCATGTATATATATATAACAAGGTATATGAATAACCATATAACCACAAGTTCTTATGAAGAGCTTAATACTTTTTGACAGAACAACTTTTGTGATGGTGAATATAAATGAAAAGTAACTGAAAACTGTAATTATCATGGCACATGCCTGTCTGTCTATTTGTTTAGACACCTTAAGATTCAAAAAATCAGCAAAAGTGCATAATTTCTATGTATAAATGCAAATAATATCTTTGCATTTGTGCAGCAACAGCCCTGCCACATGATCTTTAACCTCGTGTTCCCCTCGCTGCCCCCTGGTGGTTGGAGGAGCTCTGTCAACAGAAAACCTGCAGGTTATTTTACAATATGTCTGGTAGAAACATGAAACCCATATAGCTGAAACACAGACAGGCTCTTGTGATTGCCATGGTAACATAAATTTAGACACAGATCACAAATGAAGTTGAATCAGCGATGCGAGAGAGCGAGAGAGAGAGAGAGAGAGAGAGAGAGAGAGCGATGCAACACTTTCTTTGAATGTTGCCAGTTCAGTTCCATAAGGCATAATGTCAATTACTATAGTCTCGATGCACAGTTTTCTCAATAAAAAATTGTAAGAAAAAGTAAACAGGTCCAAGCAATCAAGCATTTAAAAGCACAAATCTGAAGCTCATATTTTGATCAAAGCACTTCTATTATTTCTTACAAGAATACATGCATTTAAAAATAACATGAAACCTAACAAACAAGGTCAGTCTCATGTTCTCCTGCACGTAATGACTTACTCTTCCTCTGGAATGACTTTTATTTCAGCTGACATTGCTTGGATAATGCTAACTATTAACCAACTAGCTAGTTAGGCTTTGTTTTAGGCTGCATTCCGGTAACACCCACTTTTTAATGATTCACTCAACTAAAACCAAGTCTTTTACTGCATTTTGTCTGCATTGAATACAGGGTTATTAAAAACAAAAAACTACTTAAACACTGTTGTTACTTGACAGCTAATACTAAATATAAAAATATTAAATAGTAAAAATATATTAATATTAAATTTTAATATTAAATTTAATTTGATATTAAATATTAAAAAAATAACAACTTATTTTAGTTACCAAAGCAATGTTCTCATTTAGCTTGATGTGCCAAAATAGCTAAAAAAAAAAACAGAAAAAAAGTAAAAAAAAAAAAAACAATGAAATAAAAATAGAAATAAAAATGTAAAATATATAATAACTAATAAAAGTATAAGAAAACACAATACATTAATACAATTAACTTTAACTTAAATTAAATTGAAAATGGAAAAAAATATTATAGTTAACTAAAAACAACAAAAAAACTACTTAAACACTGTTGTTACTTTAAAATAAATGATAGCTAATATTAAATATTAAAAATATATTAATATTAAATTTAATTTGATATTAAATATTAAAAAAATAAAAACTTATTTTAGTTGCCAAAGCAATGCTCTCATATAAACATAAAAATAACTAATAAAAGTATAAGAAAACACAATACAAAATTACTAAAACTTTAACTTAAATTAAATAAAAATGGAAAAAAAATACTACCTATATAAAAAAATAAACCTATATAAAATAATATCTCAATATAAAAAAATATATATATATATATATATATATATATCTCTGTCTCTCTAAAATACATAAAATACCTGAATAAAATGGATTGCAAATGCCAGTTCAGGTTGACTTTAAGATAACAAGTCGTCTACTCTGTATAGTCTAACTGCTATAATAATACACATTTAGACCATTTTTAGGTGGTTTATTTTTGGTTCAAATACAGATTTCATGTTTAAACACCATTCGCTTCTACTGTCTCTCTTTAAAAGATACTCTTGTTTAAGTGCTTTCCACATTTACAGCTTAAGCAGACTCATAGCAGAAAGTTTCGCTGGAGCTCATAAAGCAAGTGGCATGAAGTTTTTGGAACACACACCCGTCCGCGGTGAAGCCCCATGTGAAAATTGATGCCTACATCCTTGTAATTTGCAGAAGTCACCATAAAAAGCGAGCAGCATGCATGACAATAGCTCTCTCTCATTTTACTGCTGGGCTCTCGGGTCCCCTGACAGGGCCTGCTTTTCACCCCGAACCGCTCCGTTGGGCTTTTCTCCCCTCTCTTACACTGCACATCTGGCCTCTATAAGCCACTGCAGCTGTTAGTCAAATTACGTGTGCACTTTGGAGGGTCCGAACCACAGAAGGCCCCCCTCCCCGAGAGGCCGGGAAGGAACTGGCTGGATTCTGATGAGGGAGCTTATTAAAGCGCCAGCAGTAGTCCTTCATTTTCCCCTGTCGCCGTAAAGCAGTTTATTTCACTCTTTTCATCTAGCGTTGCAAGCTCACTTGAAAGTTATTTCCTTGTGCCATATGTGTAAACAGAAGACAACCTGGCACAGATAATTAAAGAGAGACTTTTACAGTGGAAATTAGATTTTTACATTGACTGAAAGAACAATGAACAGTGTTTGTCTGTACAAAATGCTTGGGTGGTGTTGTTGGAAGGTTGCTAAAGCTCCAAATAGGTTCCAAGTGGTTGCGAACTGGTCAAAAAAGTCAACTTCCATGTGAAATTGTTCATAATTTATCATCCACCACATGAAAATCATCCATCTGATCACTTATAAAACTAACAACACTCTTCTTAAAAAGACACATGATTTTTTAGTACAAACATGGCAAGTTATGCATTTAAATAGAATATTTAAGAGTCTGGGGTTGTGTAAGATATGCAGCAGTGTTATTTTAATATCATTACCAAACTATTATATTTTTGTTCATATTTTGAATTAGATTTTATATTTATATTTCCTGTTTTTATTTAAATTAAACATTTTTCCCCTGTTTTTACTTAATTTTTTTTGTAATTTTTGTTAGCTTTAGTTTTTTTTTTAAAATGTGGTTTTCATTCATTTTTATTTATTACTTTTATCTTGTAGTTTTAGTTATTTAAGTACTTCATGTGAAAATAAAACATAACATAAATAAAAATAAATGTTGCCTTTGGAACTAGCTGAAAGAAAACAAATATTTAAAGTATTTGTAATTTTGTTTTGTGCTTTTGTTATTTTTATTAGTATTATTTTTAATGTCTATGTATTTTTTTTATTTATTCGTTTTAGTTATTTTAGTACTTCAAGTGAAACTAAATGAAAATAATTTTTAAAAGTGAAAAAAGTTAGTTTTAGTAATTTTGTAGTGTTTATGTTATTTTACTTTTTTATTTTTTACTGTCTATATGTTACTGTATAACATAAACATATAACAATAAATAAAAAGGAATAAAAAACTATGCATACATAGACACACACACACACAAACCACATATATCTGTATGTGTATTTGTGTGTGTGTATGTATAGTTTTTTTATTCCTTTTTATTTATTAGTTTTAGGGATTTTAGTAGTACTTAAAGTTAAACTAAACAAAAAAGAGAAATGGTGCCTTTGCAAATAGCTGAAATAAAGCTATTTATTTTATTTCAGTAAACGTTTATTTTATTTCAAGTAACTAGTAAAGTTTTTTTTATGGTTTTGGTTCAGTTAAGATAATAAACCCCGATGCAGTCAGACATTTTGTTGGACGGCGTGTTTGTGCTGTTTTATTATGCTGTAGTTTTCATGTGGCATTTCATGGCTTTTTGCCATCCTGTGGAAAACATTTGTAAAACTTCAAAGTGGAGCTCAAACAGTTGCCAAGCAACAATTCTTTTTGTACAGTACCCCAACAGCAGGTTGCACAGCATTGTTGTCAGTGGGGTAGTCCTGTGGGAATTACAAGTGCTCAGTATTCAACAGAATATTGGGAAGAGAAAATCTCAAATCCATGTTTCAATGGTGATCATGATCATTGAGCTCCACGCTGAAGTATTTAACACATTACTCATACACCACACATTACCATGGATTTGGGACAAAGTACTATGGTAATACTATGTTTTTCCAACACTACTAAGATGTCAATATCCTTTAAAGCCCATTTGAGTGTTATTATATAGCACAGGTTTCATTTTATGTTTAAATTTTTATATTAAAACATATATAAATAAATATTGGAGCACACTTTACAAAAGACTACAATTTTGAAATGTACTAGCAATTTCTGCGCGAAAACTGTTTCAAAACAAATCCTACACCTTTTTTTTTTTCAGTGGACACAAGAAACAATTTTGATTTAGAAATTACTAGTAAATTTCACAAACATATTGCAAAGAAACAGCAAGTAACACATTGAATTAAACTAAAATAGATTAATGTAAAATGTATTAAAAAGTTTCTTGCAAAATGTATTCCAACAGTATTGGAAGCTTAACTAAAAAATGTGTCAAACAAACAACAAAAAAAATTATATATATATATATATTTACGTTTAATTTAATGTGTTTCTTTGTAATAAATTGTGAATTCCCACAAAAAAAGTTTTTTCATGTTCAGTTATTATTAATTCAATGAAATATATAGATTAAATAAATTCCTTTTTTTTTTACATGATCAAAGATTAAAACTCATACAAGAAAGTGTGTATTTTGGTGCTTTCTTTTCACCATTACAATCACCTTTTTGCTTTTTTTGTGGTTCGCTTAAATAGCCTGCAGTGTGACAAATGAATTTTTTAAAAGAACAATTATTCCATGTGGTCTTTTAATTAATTAACATGAGCTCATAAAACCTGCGGGCATAATAATTGTAGACAAATTAGAAAAATGTTTTAGATGGAGTTTGAAATGTCAGTCAAACACTCATTTATAAAAGCATCATAATATTACATTCTACACAATCACAGTACTTTTTTTGTAAGAGAAAAGAATCTGGAAACTCACCTGGAAGACAACTGCTTATTTATTTGCTGCCGTGTCAATTTTGACACAAAAAAGTGCATTTGTGAGTGATTTCGCCTGAAAACTAGAACGCCGCGCTCCTTGAATTCAGTTCGCGTCACACGTCTGCTTTTCTATAACTTGCCCACCTGCTATGAGACAGATATTAGCTGAAAGCAGAGACATAATATCCTTCTTGTCACAGAATTGGAACAACTGTTTTATGTGGGCTTTCCTGTGCCCTTGTTAATTAAAACACATGCTGAAAATTACCTGTCACCTAGCAACGACGTGGAAGTCTATATTCAACAGAGTGGAAATGAATAATCACACAGTTAAGAGGGCCGTCGTGGGGGAGTATGGGAAATCACACCACGTGACACGGAGAGAAATGATACGTCAGCCACCATCACTAAATCTAACAATGTCACAGGTGGTGTGTGTGCAACAGCGAGAGTGCCAAATAAATACTGGGAAGTGCAGCACAGCGAAAACCAGTGGAACGCGCTGCACAGTGTACACAGTGTCAGCAGAACACACTCCAGCTATCGATTCCAACACTTACAGCCAAAGAAGACCAGACACATACAAGAGCTGATCACAACTTACAGTCTCACAAAGAAAGCTTTTTCAATTAGCCTCAACCAAATCAAACTTCTAATCAAGATCAAGTTTTGACTGTATAGGCTTATTGAGTTGAGATTTAAGTTTCTAAGATCTATCTATCCATCTATCCATCCATCTATGTTTTATTTATATAATTAAAAAATAAATATTAATAAAATACATAACACACTTCTACTGTGTATAGTCACCTTGATTTACTTGATATACTTTTAACAATACAGATTGTGCCAAAGCAACTTTACAATATCAAAATAGGAAAATATTGTGTCAATAATGTAAAATGACAAGATTAAACACTCAATTTTCAGTTAAAGGCATTTCATTATTGAATTCAGTATGCTGTATATATTATATAATATGCACACATATTACTTGTTACTTATATTATTTATTACTTGAATTAATTATAATTAATATAATTAATACATAAATTATATATTTTACATGTATGTATGTATGTATATACTTGTGTGTGTGTGTGTGTGTGCGTATGTACATATACACACACACACACACACACACAGACATTCATTTTTGTGTGTGTGTGTGTGTGTGTGTGTAGCAACAATATGCACTACAAAATTGTCAACAGTTTTGCTTATACACACACACGCACGCACGCACGCACACACACACATCCATGTTAATGTGTGTGTGTGTTTAGCAAGAAAATACACTACAAAATTATGTCAACAAAGTTTTGCTTACACACACACACATTCATGTTTGTGTGTGTGTTTGTATGTGCATATGTGTATATATAGTAACAAAATGCACTACACAATTACATAATGCAACAGTTTTGCTTACACACACACACACACACGTGCACGCACGCACGCACACACACATCCATGTTTGTGTGTGTGTGTGTGTGTGTGTGTGTGTATAGCAAGAAAATACACTACAAAATTATGTCAACAAAGTTTTGCTTACATACACACACACACACAAACACACATTCATGTTTGTGTGTGTGTGTGTTTGTATGTGCATATGTGTATATATAGTAACAAAATGCACTACACAATTACATAATGCAACAGTTTTGCTTACACACACACACACACACGTGCACGCACGCACGCACACACACATCCATGTTTGTGTGTGTGTGTGTGTGTGTGTATAGCAAGAAAATACACTACAAAATTATATGTCAACAAAGTTTTGCTTACATACACACACACACACACACAAACACACATTCATGTTTGTGTGTGTGTGTGTGTGTGTGTATGTGCATATGTGTATATATAGTAACAAAATGCACTACACAATTACATAATGCAACACAGTTTTGCTTACACACACACACACAGTGTGTGGAATCACACAAACCAAAACAAAAACACACATTCCGACAAGGAACGCACATTTCAAAGTATACTCCATAGCATGTTACAAAAATCCGACATAGTTACATAAATCAGTGGTGTGCGTACAGTACGCGCAGGGCCATCCTTAGCTGACGCGGGGCCCGGTGCGAGGTAGGGAGTGGGGCCCCATTGGTTCGTTCGCAACTGCGTGGGCAGTTGCACCGCCCAAAGTACGCCCCTGAGTATGTGCATGCTATTCTGGTGACAACACGCACTGTATGCAAAAACCGAAATATACTTTGGGCTTTATCACAGTCAAAAAAATGACATATAGCCTGTTTAAACAATCGGCCGATTGCCAATAATTCAGGTAATTTCCCTTATCAGACAATGCCGTTTATCAGCTGACACGTCAGTCCTTCCCTAATTGTGATAGGAGAAAGCATTTTAACATGACATCACCTTTCAGCTCATTTCGTGCTTGAACACGGGGGTAATGATATTGACGGTGTGTGATTTTTTGTCGAGTGTGTTGCCAGTATACATCACACCACATTCCCCCGGGCCCCGAACAGTGAGACAAGAAGCGAATGAGTTTAGAGATCTCAGCATCAACACCAGCTGCTGTTCCCAGAAACACACACACACACACACACTCTCATGCCTGTGGTCTCTCTTCCACCCATTCAGCCAACACCCAGAGCTCAGCCCACGCCACGCCGCGCTCACGCTCACCACCGGCCGCCCTCCCTCTGCGAGAGAGAGACAGACGGGTAGGTTGGCTGCGCAGTATGCAGCTCACGGTCCCTGGGGGAGTATAATCTGTAGTTAACCACAGGTCTGAATACTCTCCCTACAGCCCCTCATAGAAGCGTAACTCTCGCTCCGAGCAGACACGCACTTCAGCCCTGCATGAGGAAACAGCGTGAGAGATGCATTTCATTTTAAACACGTTGAAAATATGACACTTTAATAAACTATTCCTAGCACAGATTTCCATTAACATGCATTAGAAAAACAAACTGAACATGCAGAACGCTTCCCAGAGGAAAAGGCTATTACTCAAAGGTTGGGCTTTCTTACCTAAGGACACTTAAGGGAGTTTTCAATTATGTCTCTTTTAAGTATTTTGTCTCACTTGGTTCTCCTCAAATTCCTTGGGAGAAATAAAAATAGACATGATTAAGACATATTGACATGCACAACTATATTTAAACAATATCACATGGACAGGAAATTCCAAAATTGTTTATTTTGCATGTATTCAAAAATTAGATAAAGATTATATTTTGTGTGTGTGTGTGTGTATACAGAGCTGGTTAGATTACTTACAAATTGTAGTCTGTTACTGATTCCATGACAAAGTACATTACAAAAATTGTAGTTAGTAATGTAATCCCTTATATTAGACAATCCATAATATTACAATCTACAATGTAATCAGACTACTTTTAGGTTACTTTTAGATTACTTGTGACCTAACTCGTTACGGCAATGTTTCCAAAACTGGGGTTTGTGAGTTTAACGATGCTGACAATTAAAATTCATTTTAAAATAACGTCATAAAATAATATCAATCAAAATAAAAGACTTACTAAAAATGAAATATTTTATTTATTTACCCGCATGTCGTTTGACCATTAACCAATGTGAACTGTGAACATGCATACTGTATATGATACTTTATTATTAAAATATTTATTTTAAAATCTCAGGGGTATTTCAAGTAAATACATTAGGTGAAAGAAGTTCAGATGACAGAAAAGTTTGTGAATGTCTACATTACATGTAAATAAGAAATAATGTGAATTTGAGCATTTTAATGTGCGTGAAATACGAAAGTCTTCCACAAACTTTAATTAGGGAAAATCAACCAATTATGAATAATTTATTGCTACTGTGTGAATAACATGTAATCATGTAATCAATAAAAATAACTGTAGTCTGATTACGAGTATTTTAAAATGTAATTTAATCTAATTATAAATACTTAATAAACTAATAAAGTAATATTAATATTTAATATTATAAAAATGAATGTAATACGTGTATTTTTTCATCATTTATTTTATATATGTAAAATATCTGTAAAAGACTATATTTAAGCAATATCACATGGACAGGAAATTGTATTTTATAATAAATACAATAATTTATTTATTATTAAATAAAAATTAATTAATTACTTTGCATAAATGTATATATTTCAGTGGTTATAAAAAATATCATATATATATATATATATATATATATATATAAAATTATATTTAAGCAATATCATATGGCCAAAAAATAATAATAATAAATTACTATGAATAATGAAGAATTAATTTTACCTTGATTGCATTTATTCTGAAATATAAAAAAAGATGAAATTGTATTTTATATAAAATGGTACATAAAAAAAATTCACAACTTTATTTATATACTTTTACAAGCATATTTATATTTTAATCTCTAAGGGAGACACATACTAGTGTCTACTGCAGGCAGGAGAAAAATCATGACACAGAAAGTGTCTCAATTTCCTCAATTTATCTCATTGTCAACTAGAAGAAACAATGGAGATATTACAGAAGTGTGTTCAGCCAACTGTTCCACCCTAATGAAGGGAAATGTAAACAGACAGAAGTTACAGAAGCTACTAGTGAAGTTTCTAGTGACAAGATATGTTCCTAGTATTTTTATGCACTATAAGCATTCATGAATGATATGAGTGAGTATTATGCAGTCCATTTGCAGCATCAAATTAGATGGCTGATTCATTCTAGAGCAGTTTCGTGCACCGAACACCACAAAAGGATATGAACACTAATGAATATGTTGACAGTAACAGACATCCCAACCTGCGGTAAATGAAGCAATATTCTGACCCGAGCGAGCGGAAATTTGAGTGAGTCAGACACAAAAGCAAATGATGTCAGAGAAATCCGACAAGGCAATTAAGACAAAGGCGGCCATAATTAAACAGGAAGTGCCTGCACGGGATTCTCTTGCGCTGCGGTAAAGCCTTATTTTTAGTTCTGGAATACATCAGGAATCTTAAAAAGCCAGCCGGTGAATGTATGTTGAGCTATGAGATCGTCACGTGTAGCTTTGTAGTGCTGGAGCTTTATGACAGATGCCTGCGAGTCCATTCATTATCTGGGTTTCATTACAGTTATTGAACTTTCGCTTCCATGCGTCAGAGCTGAACTACTGGGCCTTAAATCCTGTGAGGTTCTTTATCAAAACCAGCCCTAACCTCCTCTCTGCCTGTCTTACAGCAAAAATGTCATCTCCTCTCCAAACTTGCACCCTTCATCTCCGTCTCCCTCTCTCCCTCGCTTGGGTTCTGCTCCTCTCTCTCTTTCAGTCTTGGCCCTCCGACTTTTGGAAAAATGCACCCCCCTGAAGCGGCGCTCTCTAATCTGAGTCCAAAAGAAGTCATCAAAAACCCCGCGGTTGACCCGTTTCCCTCCCTCTCCCCAAACCCTCCCGTACCTCGGTGAGCGGCGAGCCCAGTCACCAGGAATGCAGCGAATGGACACATGTGCACAGTACAGAGCAGAATTAGGCTTATATAGTTATCCGTTGCGGAGAGGTTCAACGAGACTTGCTCAACTCCATTTATCAATATTTATTGAAGAGGGCATATACTAGGAAACATGATTCTCATTGCTGCGGTGAAGTAAAGGCAGTTATATACAGTATATGGAAGCTTTGCTATACAAGTGCAGCGACGCCTGCTACTGCTTCAGTCTAGCCCGTTAATGCAAATATTGTAATGCATGTCATTTTCATTGCATGCTGTAGCTAACGAAATGAACAAAATAAAATGTTATTTTGCCATAAATGCATGGGTTTTCATTAAAACACAAACACACACACACACACACACACGCACACTTGTTCTGCTATCCTTGTGGGGACTCTCATAGGCATAATGTTGTTCTGCTGTACAGACCGTATTTTTTATCGTCCTACACCAACCCTACACCTAAACCTACCCCTTACAGGAAAATTTTCTGCATTTTTACATTTTCAAAAAACTTCATTCTGTGTGATTTATAAGCTTGTTTACCCGTGGGGACCTCAATTTAGGTCCCCACCGTGACACAAGTCCCCATGAGGCTGTGTGTATTCAGGTCTAAGTCCCCACCAGGATAGAAAAGACAAGTACACACACACACACACACACACACACACACACACACACACACACACACACACACACACACACACACACATACATACATACATACATACATACATACATACATACATACATACATACACATACACACACATATATACACTGAAGGAGATGTGTTGCACTGCGTGAGGCAAATGGTGGTCACACCAGATGTTGACTGGTTTTCGGCCCCTCGGACCCCCAATACAGTAAAACTGCACATTTTAGAGTGGCCTTTTATTGTGGCCAGCCTAAGGCACACCTGTGCAATAGTCATGCTAATCAGGATCTTGATATGCCTCACCTGTGAGGTGGATGGATTATCTCAGCCAAGGCGAAGTGCTTACTCACACAGATTTAGACAGGTTTGTGAACAATATTTGAGAGAAATAGGCCTTTTGTGTACATAGAAAAAGTCTTAGATCTTTGAGTTCAGCTCATGAAAAATGGGGGCAAAAACAAAAGTGTTGCGTTTATAATTTTGTTCAGTGTGTGTGTATATATATATATATATATATATATATATATATATATATATATATATATATATATATATATATATATATATATATATTCTTGTACTGCTCCTCTCTTGAAGTCACTTTTGATAAAAGCATTTTTAAATGTATGTGACCATGGACTAATCAATAAATGTCAAAGCTAAAAACCAGATTGACAATTACAAAATGGTCACCAAGCAGAAAAAAGTTGTCCGATACTGTAATTCAGGGGGATAAATGGATTAGTCTCCATGGAGACGGCAGGCGGGAGTTGTAGTATGGAGGTATCGCAGTCTTCACCCAAACAGATGGCCGGTGAGATGGCAGGGAGCAGATCAATATCCATGTGCTCAAGTGAACACAGGCCTCCCTTGTCTGCTGGATCCAAACCAGCCTGAGGGCCGCCGCGGCCTCACTCGCTGTCTTTGTCTTCCCTCAGAACTGACCGTTTTCTCACTGCGGACACTCGCTGAAAGAGATGCTTATGATCCCGAGGTCATGAAGAGACTGGAGGACACTAAGCGCTTTCTACAGTCGCGCTCTGATTAATAATCCAACAGATGACAGTGAAGCCATCTTGAAACAACAATGAAAGAACCTCACAGAGTGTTAACTGACTTGCCTTCATGGGAGCTGGTAAATGCACCAACTGTTCTGGATGCGCTAAGCTTCGACATGGACTGTGACAGTAGGATGAAATTACAAGAATAAACAGTTAAATGAATATTCGGGGGGTTTAAGTACATTTAAATGTACAACAAACACAGAAAACGTTCAAAAATCAGCTTGTTATAAGAATCAAAATGTAAACGGACATACAAGATATTGATTAAACTGTAAAGGTGTATATATCCAGAGTAAAAAGGGGTTAAAGGGCAAAAACGACATATTTATGATCTTTACTAGATAAAATTATTGCACTGGAATAAACATTAAAACACGCATTGTTGCATACTACAGTATACATAAACATTTATTTATTTATTCTTGGACAAAAGTCACTCTGGATAAAAGTAACTTCTAAATAAATAATTGTAGGCTATATAATAAATGTATTCAAATAATTGCATATATAATCAAAGAACACTGTATTTAATAAATGCATATGCCTATATAATAAAATATTTTATTTAATTTGTTTTTTAACATAAAATGTCAAATTCTGTTCTTTAGAACTAACTGTTCATGAAAAAATATGTGTGTATATATATATATATATATATATATATATATATATACACACACACACACACACATCACAGAAATAAATTATATTTTAAAATATGTTCAAACAGAAAATTGTATTTGCTATTTTAAATTGTAATAATATTTCACAATATTTTTCTTTTTTTTTTTTTTTACTATATTTTTGATCAAATAAATAGGAGACTTCTATTTAAAAAAAAACAAAAAAAAACTTGAAGACCCCAAACTTCAACATAATTAGACAAAAAGCTATCTTAAAAAGTTGAAACTACAAGTATGCACTACACCTAATCTTTAACACTAGATTGAAATTCAAACAAGCTCTGCTGGCATGACTGTTGTACACTATATAGAACTGATACTATGCAAATTGGGATGCTGCCAGAAACTGTGATTGTACTGTAAAATTACAATAATAATTCACTCAAACCATAACGTCTGAGCTGCTCTGCAGCGATGGTGTGGATAAGAGAGATTTTATGGTAAGATGGTTTGTTCACTGGGATGCTTGTGTGCTACTGTGGGGGCGTTCTTGGAGAGAGCATCTATGAGATGTTGCTGTGAGATTGCTCCAGGCCTGGGTTGAAAAGCCATGGCAGAAGGTCATTAGAATCTGGTTTCACATTAGCATGTGCTGAATGGGATTACCCAGCCAGAGGAGCTCAGAGGAGACCAACACACACACACACACACACACACACACACACACACACACACACACACACACACACAAACATGCATACTTACCCTACAGGCTTTACTGCTAACAGAGCAGCCATTAGCAGAACACTAGCAAACAGTCTCTCCTCTCTGTCTGTCTGTTGCTGTTTCATTGTTATTTTTTTCCCTACGAGTTTCCATCCGTCTGTGCATCCTCAGACTCCTCTATCGGGCTCTTTCTCTGTCTCATCACACACACACACACAAAGAGAGAGAGAGAGTTGGAGCAAGGCTGGAGTCAAAATATTCACTGCATGACTAAAAATGGAGTCTCTGTTGACTGCAGCACCTTCAGAGAAAAACTCCCTCAGGCTAAAAACACATCTACAGGGATTTTTTTATATAATAATCATGTTGTTTTTGTTTTGGACAGCTCAGAGTGACTTGTACAATCACAGCAATGATCAAAGGCCTATTAAGTAGTTCACAATAATTTAATTGATTTCTCCATATTTTGTATATAGTGATTTTCATTTTTATTATATATTCACACACGTGTGAAAAGATATGTAAATAAACAATATATATATGTGACCCTGGACCACAAAAGTGGTCTTAAGTCGCTGGGGTATGTTTGTAGCAATAGCCAAAAATACATTGTATGGGTCAAAATTATCGATTTTTTTTTATGCCAAAAATCATTAGGACATTAAGTAAAGATCATGTTCCATGAAGATATTTTGTAAATTTCTTACTGTAAATATATCAAAACTTCATTTTTGATTAGTAATATGCATTGCTAAGAACTTCATTTGGACAACTTTAAATATTTTCAATATTTGGATTTTGCACCTTCGATTCCCATTTTCAAATAGTTGTGTCTCGGCCAAATATTGTCCTATCTTAAAGGAGACCTATTATGCAAAAATCACTTTTATAAGGTGTTTGAACACAGTTGTGTGGCTGCAGTGTGTGAAAACATCGAGCCTAATGGTAAAAATCCACCCACTCATTTATTTATAATCTAATAAAATCATAAACAGTCTCTCAGGACGAGCTGTTTCAGATTCTCCCTCTGTTCACGTCACCGAGGGGAAGAAATCCCGCCCATTTGTGACGCTGCCCTATAAGCAGAGACACAGCCCTGAGTGAGAAGCTGTGGTCCGCCTCCACCATTAACGTTACTGATCACTGTAGCTGCTGGAGATATACAATGTAGATTTTCAAGTGTTGTGTTTTGGGATGCACTAACGAACATAGTAGTCGCCATATTCTCCCCTCATCTGAGCCACTGAGGACACTGTAGTTAAGTTTCATTTTCTAAGGAAATGTCCCGGAAAAAAATCGGTAAAGTCCACAATACCTGTAGGGATCAATACCAACACTTCGTGCGCGAACGTCAGCTCCAGACAAAGTAAGTGTCATGCGTTTGTTTTCCAAACTGCCCTTCTGAAAGAGCTTCTTGGCACTCTGTAAGGCTAATTGCTAAAGCTACCATTGTCTGTCTTTTTTCACTGCTGCTGTCTTCATGAATGATCGTGAATAGGAATGTGGTAGTTAAAAGTTACAGATGCAAGTAATGTGAGTCGATCGCTTGAGTTTGTTGAGCTCATAATCACGAGTGGCACTTATAAAGTTTGTGATAGCATGCCATGCACCATGAGACCAGCTATGTTGTTATTTTTATCCCGCCGTGCTCCCGTCTGTGCAATTCACAAACGCGAATTTATTATGCACAGTATAATCAGATGACTGACTTTGAAACCGAGTAGTTTTCTGTAAAGATAACAGGCTTGTACTAATCGTGGAATGTTTATTTGCCAAGGCTAGCACTGCTAATGCGGAGCTCGAGCTCTTGAAGCTCCGCCCTCTTCTCCGGGAGCAACAGCTCACTCGCATTTAAAGCAACACACTCAAAATCAGAGCGTTTTGACTCACACCCTAAAATGCCAATTTTAGCAAGCTATAAAAAAAATTTCTGTCGGTATTTTGTGCTAAAACTTCACATACACACTCTGGGGACATCAGAGACTTATTTTACATCTTGTAAAAAGGAGCATAATAGGTCTCCTTTAACAAACCATACATCAATGGAAAGCTTATTTATTCAACTTTCAGGTGATGTATAAATCTAAATTTCGAAAAATTGACACTTAAGACTGGTTTTGTGGTCCAGGGTCACATACATATATGTGTATGTGTGTGTGTGTGTGTGTGTGTGTATATATATATATATATATATATATATATATATATATATATAAATAAACAAAAAAGAAATATTACTATTATATTAATATATGATTACTATACAAAATGTTATGATATATTAAACTAAGTTCATATATTGAACTCAAAATATTATAATATATCAATATTCACAATTGTTGTTGAAAAAATTAACAAAAAAAAAAGACTCTCTAAGTAGCATCTGCTTCCCATCACACCTTTCAGGGTTGTTACAAATTCCATTCAAATTCAACCTATAATATGTATTTTAGCACAGCTGGAATGCTATATTGACCAATCAGCATCCAGAACCAGAACTATCTGTTTTATAAGAAGTAATCAAACCTTCTATCATTATGTGACTTCAAGTCTTTATGCCTCATCCACATTAAAGCAGTCAGTCTTAACCAGGCAATGCATGTATGATATGGTGTAAAGAGCAGCAGAGAGCATCTCACAGCATTTCTGCATGATATTGCTGTTACCATCCTGCAAGAATGATTCATCATCAAAAACACGCATCCAGGAACGCTGCCAACAGGCCGAGCATCTGGGAAAACGTGCTCCCTGCTTTAAGCACAACTTAAGATTCCATTGATTTTCATGAGGGAAATAAAATGGCACTGGAGTTTAGAGGCCAAGTTTTACGGTTTTATCACCGGAATGAGCGCTAGGATTGAACAGATCGTCCACACTGGATTTAGAACTGAACGCTTAAGCAACACACAAAGACATGTAATAAGATGTTCATATGGCTAAATAACAAAAAGCCAAATTTATAGATGAGATGCGGCATCAATAATTATGCACGTTATGTTGTCTGTAAATGACTTGGTTTTTATGACCCGAGTGATCTGTCTTTCTGAGGAGCAACATGAAGAGAAACCACACCTCAACACTGCCCTCTATTGACAGACACATCGTATCACAACAACCACACTCCAGATTTTGAGTTAAAGGGGGTGGCGTCATGAGAAATCCCATTTTCCCTGATGGTTTGAAATAAAATGTTTTAATGTAGTATGAAAACATCAAAAAGTCCAAAATAACTGGAAAACTAAACAGCAACTTAACTGGTGTCAGATGAATACATTACAGCAGATCACAACTCACATTTACATTGTAAACATCTGTTAGGTGAAACTGGCATATAAAATGTGAACAACATACTGTAAGTGGACTAAAATGATTGCAAAAACATTAAATGACCCCTTTAAATCACATGCATTCTTGCATCAGCGTGCACTGAAAATTTGCAATATTACTTGCAATTTCTATTTTGCCACACAAATACACTAATAAACTACACTACTGTACATAATCAGTCAGAAATTTCTTCAGTATTTAAACAAACAAAACTACCAGTAAAGGAAATAAATAATGCTTATTAGCCATTGCAAAAATAGCTGTGCATCTACTGAAACAGGCTACGCTAGGTTGAGTTTGTTTTTTATAAAACCCAAAACCTCTTGCAGTTTCATCTTTCTGCACGACTCCATTCAGCCGGTGGATCTCGAGGGCCTTTGGGTTTCTTTATGCGACAGTTGAAACCTGAAGACAAGCACAGACAGTGTTTAAAATCACCAGGTGCATTGAGAAACGCAAGATAACAGAGCACAGGTCAAAGTGAATTAATATGGATCAGGATTTGCATACATATGTCTGCCTTTTTATACAAATTTTTACAAGAATTATATTGCATTCTTCAGAACCTGCTGCTAATGCATAGCTGTGTGATTGCAATGATGTTCTGAGTGTCTTTTGTGTGTTGCCAGGTTGTTACTTTATTCAAAAATACACACTCTTCACTCATCCTCACATGCTTCAAGACTTTCTTTCTTCTGTAGAACAAAGATTTACATATTTGGACTAATAAATGATGCATAACTGTTGTTCCACAGAACAAAGAACGCCATACAGGTTCGAAAAGACATAAACAAATGCTAGAATTCTGAAGATTAGAGGTTTAAACCTCTAACCCTAAATATGAGCAAGAGTAGAAGTGATGTTTGCCGGATATGGGCACTGTTGAGGCCTAGAAACCACACTGCTGCCGCTATTTTGTGGTTGTAAGTGTGTGGTCTGAAAAGCTCAGTTAGATCAGTTCATCTCTTGTAAGGAAGCAGTTTATTTATTTTTATTTACTAAAAGACAAGTTAGCAATTCACATGTGCACTGTGAGATTGATTTAGGCAGCCGTTCAACTTTTAGACAAACTTGAAAATGTATTAGCATGCAGTATTGTCCAAAGGCTCATCAAAAACCCATCCAAACCAAAATGTTTATCAGCTCAGTACTCTTGTTGTGTACAGAATCAAGATTTAGTGTGCATATGGCGTTACTCACCCAGGCCGCCGGGGGCAAATGGGCTGCTGGTGTCCTTGACAACACTAGACACATATTCATAATCATCATCTGTAGAAGATTGGCTCTCAGCTGCGAAAACATGTTTAACAGCGTTTAACAACTTAAAAAACAAACTCAGAGTTTGAGAGTGAAACCAGCACTGATCTAACACTTCTTCCTGTTTACTGCTAGAGTTTCACACTCATTTGGCCGATAAGTAGCCTCCGGGGAACTGAAGCGACTCCTACATCACTAACAACACGCGTTTTTATTTATTGACTGTATTTGAGTGCATTCATAGGTGGGTTATGGACATAATATAAGGTCATCAGCACTATGGGTTAAAATTTACATAAACCTTAAGGCGGATGATTTCAACCTCAGAAGTCGAGGTGAGATTTCTGTTAACCGTTTTATGCATGATAGTTTTTTGAAGATTAGACTTTCATATTATTTATGGAGCTTGTCTTGCATTTAAAATATTAAAATGACCCAGCACATTAAAAATAACGCATTTTAGGCATGAAATTGCAGAGAAACGCACATATATAATAAATAGCTTATAATAACAAAATATAATAATTAAAAAATATAATTTGTTAATAAATGAAATGAGCTTTGAAATGATTTTTTTCTTTTTGCCTTCACTAAAACATTTTAAAATGCCTGTGGTGTGACCAATACATTTTTAAAAGTACAAATTGTCCATGTAAACTCTCAGTTAATAGTTCATAAATCATGTGTCATAATTATAGAAAAATAAGGATTTTTTGGTCCCACTTTATATTAGGTGGCCTTAACTACTATGTACTTACATTTAAATTAATCATTTGATACAATGCACTTATTGTGCATTTTTAAAAAACACCATTATGTAGTTACATCTGCAATTAATTTCTGTAATTACATTTATAATTAAACTGTTGATCCCTTACACCTTAACCCACCCTTACCCATACCACCAAACCTGTCCCTAACCTTACCCGTATCCCACCTCAATAGCAGCAAAAGTGTTTTGCAATGCAATATGAACACAATAAGTACATTGTACTTATTTTCTGATGTAAGTACATAGTAGTTAAGGCCACCTAATATAAAGTGTGACCGATTTTTTTTTATGTTAACCCCCTCCATTTAGCATAAGCATTTAATAATTTATCTTTTGTGGAATGAATCATTTAAACACGTTCTTTTTATTTTATTAAAAATAAATAATGTGTAAATTCACACAGAAAAATCTTTTTCCAGATCATAGTAAATAAAACACATAACGGCACACTTACTTGCACTTGGGGATCGTGAAAGAGAGCTGTGTGGCTGAGGAAAACACATTTCATTTAATTAGTTTTAATGATATTCGTTGCAGATCTTAATCTGCCATTATCAGGGTTAAAAAGACCGTGATCATCAGTCAAATACACATTAGCATCATATTCACTGGAAATATTCAATCTGTCAGGTTATTTTTACTAAATGTACTGTCTGTAAGTGTGTGCTAAAGCTTGTTAACTTGTGAGTGTGATCTCAGCTAGAAGCCTCATATCACAGGAAGAGGCTGAATGTGAATGTGAAACACAAACAAGAAAGTAATATGGCAGGCCAATAACTGCATATGAGTGCATCATATAAGATTAATATGTACTTAGCACTTTCATTTAACAACTAATATGCTAACATGAAAACCAAATGAACCCATCTGCTAAGCAAAAATGGCTGCAAACATCTTATTACCAAGAGAACATTTACCTGCGAATCTCTATTCATGGACCTCAACTCCCCTGAAAAAACAAACAAACAAATAAACATGATTACATTTTTAATTAAAAATTATATTGTATGTATAGTATTGTTCCAGTTACATCCAAGTATGGAAAATTACAAATTATAATTTTTTATGATTTTGTTTAGGATATTTAAATATTTTTTTCTTATCTTATTTCTTATTTAAATATTAAAATGCATATATTAAGCAACTCATTGGTATGTAACTGATGTGTACATTGTGGCGCTGTATAAAACTTCTAACACTTTACCTCAATAAATGGCGTGAATCTGCTGGTTGACCAATAGCAGATGGAGGAAAGTTTATGATACTAGCTTGAAAACACTGGCTTTGCTCGAAAAGGAAATCTAGCTTACTATTTAGTATGCACTGTATGCTCCTGACTATTTCTGTCTGGTGGCACTCCATTGGCATTAGAAAAATGACACACTTCACCTGTTAGGACTCTGCCGACACTTTAAAAGTTCAAAAGAGGATAAAACAAAAAGAGAATTTTAATTCCCTCAGAGATATGGAAATACAAGCTTCAAATAACTGACTTTTAACAGATAAACAGCAAACGAGAGGGCTCCGAATACCCTGCTGATCACATGAAAGAGAAGAACGTGAACAGAACAGAGTCATGAGAGGACAGTGAAAGCAGCAAGCAGAAGTTTCCAGAACTTAACTCTCATAAAACAAGTTCCCCCTGACTAAAACGATCTTCCTTTTAGTGCGCAGCTGAAGTCATGAGTTTGCATTTTTTGTCTGCTTTTATTTTCAGTTCAGCAGACTTTAGCCTAGCAGGCTTCAGTTAGCCAAGAGGTATTCAGACTTATTTATGGGTTCAAATTAGACCAATCTATGTTTTTTTATGTAACTGACTTTAAAAAAAAATTATGACCAAAGGAAAAAATGAGAGGACTAACTTGTAAGACTAGTGTAAGCATTTTATGCAACCGACCACAGGGCAGTGTTGTTGTTAATGTTAACTAAAGCTAAAACCATTAAAATAATATTTCTGCTAATTTAAATGACACAAAAATTAAATATGTAAATAATAGATTAAAAACCTTAAATTAAAAAAAAACTTGGAAAATTAGAAATGTTGCCTTGGTGCCTAGCTGAAATCAAATAAGTACCTAAAGTACTAAAAATTATTTGAAAATGTTGAATTTTTTTTTTTTTAATTTACAAAAATGACTAAAACTTAAACTAAAATTAAAATAAAAAACAGAAAATATAAAAATATGCAAAATATTAATAAATACTACAATAGTAAATAAATAATACTATACCAACACTGGATCAGGGTGGTTGCTAAGTGGTTATTTCCTGGCTACTGAACTTTTAACTTGTTGTATCATCCCCATTTAAAAAAAAGAATTTTAAAAAATAAGAGCCAATAAAAATGTCCTTTACCTGGCAAAAGCTCATAACCCTCATGATCTGGCTTTTTGGGTGGCAGTCCTCCTCTCTGATTGGCTGTCGTTGATCTGTCGTAACTCGGTGAGGTGGGAGAGGGCAGGACTGACATGGGCCTGCTTTTAGGCTTGACTATACTATAGACAGCATTGTTCTTGCTTTTCTCTAAATCAGCATTGTCATAGTGATGGACAGTGATGGAATGAGGGGCAGAAGCAGGAGGCTGTAGTTTGGACTTGTTGACGACCGCGTAAGTGTCGTTCATCCTGATCTGAGGAAGAGGATGAGAAAGCCTGGACTTGAGAGGCAGATTTCTGAAACCAAAGACAGACAAACACATATGCAAGTTAGGAATAAAGTTATTTTTTATTTTATGTTATATTTTAGCAAATTATTTTATCCAGCATAAAATCAATTTTTAAAAATTATTTTAAATCAATATATATTATTAATTAATTATACTGATTAATTTTTACATAATATATAGCAGCATAAAGTACACTAAAATAAAGAACAATAAAATGGGCAAAAACCCATTAAAGTACCCTAGTGAAAAATAAATATACAAAAATGTATTTGAAATACATTTATTTTGTGTTAAGTGCTACTAATACTACAAATACATTTACATATTTATGTACTTAATAAAAAAAAACCTGCAATGTACAACCCAAATTCCGGAAATGTTGGGACATTTTTTAAATTTGAATAAAATGAAAACTAAAAGAATTTCAAATCACATGAGCCAATATTTTATTCACAATAGAACATTGATAATATAATAAATGTTTAAACTGAGAAATTTTACAATTATATGCACAAAATCAGCTCATTTCAAATTTGTTGCCTGCTACAGGTCTCAAAATAGTTGGGACGGGGGCATGTTTACCATGGTGTTGCATCTCCTCTTCTTTTCAAAACAGTTTGAAGACATCTGGGCATCGAGGTTATGAATTTCTGGAGTTTTGGTGTTGGAATTTGGTCCCATTCTTGCCTGATATAGGTTTCCAGCTGCTGAAGAGTTTGTGGTTGTCTTTGACTTATTTTTCGTTTAAAGACACGCCGAATGTTCTCTATAGGTGAAAGATCTGGACTGCAGGCAGGCCAATTCAGCACCTGGACTCTTCTACTACATACCATGCTGTTGTAATAGCTGCAGTATGTGGTTTTGCATTGTCCTGCTGAAATACACGTCGTCTGGAGGGGAGCATATGTTGCTCTAAAACCTTTATATACCTTTCACCATTCATAGTGCCTTCCAAAAATATGCAAGCTGCCCATACCGTATGCACTTATGCACCCCCATACCATCAGAGATGCTGGCTTTTGAACTGAATGCTGATAAAACGCAGGAAGGTCTCCCTCCTGTTTAGCCTGGAGGACACGGCGTCCGTGATTTCCAACAAGAATGTCAAATTTGGACTCGTCTGACCATCTAACACTTTTCCACTTTGAAACAGTCCATTTTAAATGAGCCTTGGTCCACAGGACACGACAGCGCTTTTGGACCCTGTTCACATATTGCTTCCTTTTTGCATGATAGAGCTTTAGTTGGCATCTGCAGATGGCACGGCAGATTGTGTTTACTGACAGTGGTTTCTGGAAGTATTCCTGGGCCCATTTAGTAATGTCAATGACAGAATCATGCCGATGAGTGATGCAGTGTCGTCTGAGGGCCCGAAGACCACGGGCATCCAGCAAAGATCTTCAGCCTTATGCCGTACACGCAGAGATTTCTCCAGTTTCTCTGAATCTTTTGATGATGTTATGCACTGTAGATGATGAGATTTGCAAAGCCTTTGCAATTTGACATTGAGGAACATTGTTTTTAAAGTATTCCACAATCTTTTTACGCTCTCTTTCACAGATTGGAGAGCCTCTGCCCATCTTTACTTCTGAGAGACTCTGCCTCTCTAAGATATCCCTTTTATAGCTAATCATGTTACAGACGTGATGTCAATTAACTTAATTAGTTGTTAGATGTTCTCCTAGCTGAGTCTTTTCAAAATTTCTTGCTTTTTCAGCCCTTTGTTGCCCCGTGCCAACTTTTTTGAGACCTGTAGCAGGCATCAAATTTGAAATGAGCTCATTTAGTGGATAAAAGTGTAAAATTTCTCCGTTTAACCATTTGTAATGTTCTCTATGTTCTACTGTGAATAAAATATTGGCTCATGTGATTTGAAAGTCTTTTAGTTTTCATTTTATTCAAATTTAAAAAACGTCCCAACATTTCCGGAAATCGGGTTGTACTTTTAGTATACTAAACTGGTATACTTAAAATCTGCTAATTTATAACAACTAATTTTGTACTTATTGCACTTTAATTGTGTGAAAGTAGTGCTGAAGTCCAACTAAAGATATATTTGAATGTGCTAAAGTGGAACTATTTCAAGTATACATCAGGTACACTTTAAATATCTTCCATTTAAAGACCAATATTACTCAAAAATCATACAATCCTCATCAATAGTGAAATTAAAACACATTTTAGGCTTAATACTAAAAAGTAGTATTCCATATAAAGTTTAATTATTAACTTTTATATCAGAAAGTCTCAAGCAATATGTCAGTAAATATGTTGATAGATTTGAACAATAGAAATGTATTTTAAATATATTATTTTTTTTACTAGAGGATGCACCCAAGACATTTTTATTTTTTTTTACTTGGACCAGTAAGAAACCATCCAAGCAACACAGCAGAGAGTTGTGTGCAAACAAGCACCCACAGAAAACACAAGAATCTAGACATAAAATAATTCATATTATTATCTGCATTGGTGCATAGTACAAAAATTAGTATCTCAGAAACATGAGATCACTAGCATGTCAATAACATTGCTAGTTTATAAGCCAAAGTCGTTTGTATTAGATTATACTGTGACGTAAGACTACACAGTAGCTCATTCACAGAAAATAGAAAGTTTATCTTCCACATTTCGCTCTGGGCGGCTTGACTACATTGGTGCATTGTGGGACCACATCTACAGCAACGTCTAATGACTGTCTGTCACATTTGCATTCAATGTTTCTTATGAAAAATGATACTGACCCAAGGGGAAGTGCAACGGCAGAACACGGTGACTTACAAATGATTAAATTGCTTGTTTGCTCTGTATAATCTGAGCATTAGCGGAAACCGTGTTCGTGTAAAATATTCACATCTTTAGATCAATCATCATTACAAAAGTCATAGTCATCTGTATGCAAAGCAGAAATGTCACCATGAACAAGTGCCTGTGCTATACGTTGATGACTCATGAGATCAACTCACATTAACTCTAGTTACGTGTTATATGAGAAAATTTCAAATCGCTCCCTGTGGTGTGAGAGACAGAACCGACAGTAACAGCTTGCGAGCGTCTTGGTTGAGTCCAACTGCGTGACGCACAGTGGCATAGTTAGCAGATTTACGCAGTTGTCAATCTCAAACTGGCCTCTGGCTGTGTCGCCACCACTGGTTTTAATCACAGGCATCCGCAAACATGGTTAGAAATGTGGAAATGAGGGTCGTTGTGGTCTTACCGTGTTTTAGGGGGTACGCTGATGCTCCCTAATGTTCCTGATTTCAGTGAAGTCTTCGGGGGAACCGCATTGATGTACAGAGAGGCTGAAGTCTTGAGTTTCCAATATAAAAACAGAAAAAAACCCACAAACAAATTATGAAATACGTACACAGTGTGGGAGAGCGGCTACACAGAGCGTTTGAGTTCAACTGTTGAAGGGTGCCTGAACATTTGCATAGAGGAAGCACACAGCAAGTGTGTTTCCTGCTAAACTGCTTTTTTAAAGCTCACGGCTCAAAGTCTTGAGGAAGTAAAACATGATGTGATGTAAAAACAAGAGATGTAGTGGTAAAGTGAATGTATTTTAAACAAAACACTCGTAGAGGAAAATATAGATACTGTTTCTCCCTAAGATGTCAACAAACGGAAATTGCTCTTTATGTCACAAAGAACATCCATCATCTAAACACCACTCAATGTACCAACAAGCACAGGAACATTAGTACGTCATCCAGCACAAGAACATTAGGTAACAGCTGTTTAACCCAAAAACGTCATCATTCTGTTATTAGATATTTTGCAAACTATCCTAGGGACTATTGCGTACAATAAAAGTGAGAGACGCAGAAGCTGTCGAGGCCCCACAAGGGCAAAAAACAGCATCTATAGGCACCATAAGAAAGTAGTTCAATGAGTCATGGCCTACATTTCACATCTATGATAGCTCATTATGAGGGGATTCACATCACTCAAGTGCTGTATTTGAATGCAAATTTCAGCACTACAGTTGCTGAACATAAACAGTTGTTTATGCCTTACCTCTGTATTCTTGTTTTTCATCTCCAAGACCTTCTGAAACATCTGAGCAACCGTATGAAAGACAAATGCATACTGCTCCTGAGGAGATTCACAAAAACAAAGCACTTGACTTCAGGAATTGACATGGTGTTGTGAAATATGACAAACAGGGCTAAATGGGCCTATACCCATGTGATAAAAACATACTTTAAAGAGAAGAGGGCTCAATAATTGTTCAAGAATACATTCTGTAGATAATTTCCATTGTATGTGCCATGCAAAAAATCATGTTCTTATGTTACCTTGGTCTGCACAGCCGAAGGTCTCTGTCTTCTGAGCTCTAACACCAGATCAAAGATATTAAAATCCTCCTGTATTTGCTGAGAATAAAAGAAAACATGTTTCACGTGTTCACTGTGTATGTGTTACAATATGACACCTTTTGTTGCCTAATTTAACTTTAAAAATGACATGCTTCACTCTCAAGAGCTGTGAATATAATTTTGTGTTGCTTATGGTGTTAATACCTCTGTCAGCAGTAGATCATTGACATAGTCAACAGCACAGATGACCCCCGTTCTACCGCAGCCGGCACTGTAAAGAGAGAGAAGCCGTCGCATTTCCATATCATGATATGATCCATTCCCTCCTGAGACTCAGTTCAGAGGGTCACGGGGGGAATTATGGGCCATATTGTCAGACAGAGCCTCTCTCATGTATATAAAGAGAGGGTAATGAGTGAATCTGTGCTGAAGTCTGGAAGTTAACTGGCTTTTCCAGCGCCACATCAGGTGCTGAATATTTAACATGTCTCACTTCATTTAAATGGTGCCATTAAAATGCATGGAACCAGAGGAACACAGGCCGGCCCCTGCTGCACCCTAACAACACGGGCCGACTCGACCTGATGAATTTTCATGGGCAGATGGGTCATTTGTCAGAGGCACAGAAAAACACAGAGACGGCTGTGCGTGTGATACAGACCTGCAGTGGATCACTACAGGGTCCGTCTGGTTGCCCTGTTTTTGGCGAGCCA
>JAFVLL020040277.1:51703-117503 GCA_021397915.2 Tor tambroides | reverse complement strand
GCGTTATTGTGTGAGCCGCGGCACACGGTTGCGGTGAAGCACGGGGATTTGTCGCTTTTTAAAAGGCATTAATCAATTTGAACACTGCGACAGGGACACTAATCTGCCGGATTCAATCATGTATCATACGTTTAAGACTGGGTGCAGAATGAGAATTTTCACCCTGGTGTATTTATCTTTATAAAACATAAACATGATCACACCGGATCACAGGCGGCATGTGTAATAGGATCCGTTTCTTCATTTCAAAACTGCAGAATTGCATTTGCAGTAGTATACTAGCATACTATTATACGCATGTATATGGGATGTTTCTATATGCATGGCAAACCACAATAACCTGCTACATTTGCAAATACGTGCACTGTAGAAAATACTGTATCCCACAGTGCAATGCACTTGACCGGACTTTCCATTTCAAGTGTGATGAACAACCCTGGTGTCATGTAAGATCCCAACCAAGCAGAATCCCATCCGCTTTCCTAACAAAACAAACAGTGCCTGATTGGAAATCATAGAAAATCTACTCTTTTCCTCAAAGTAATGTCTTTAAAATTACATGGTCACATTACAGTAGTGATGCAAAAAATGGTACAGTTAATCATTTTCCTTTGTATTTTCAGTTAGCAAGTTAACAGCGTGACATAATGCAAACTGATTGGGAAACGCTCTTTTGATTAGCAGTGTAGGAACAGGATCTTGCACGACACCAGAAGTAATAACAGTCGCAACCTTCTTCCAGACCTCCAACAGACATTTGTATACAACATTATTAAAAAAAAAAAAAAATGCAAAATTAATATTTCTATTTCCATGATGATAACTTGACTCACTGAATTAAACATTTAACATGATGAGATAACTCGACAACACTAGCTGTTCCCATTCATTTTTCAAATGTAATTTATGCAAGAAATCCACAACACTGCAATTATGAATAAAGACCATTTTAAGAACATTCTGTTTCCATTCCATGTGTTCAGGAGAACAAAAAAATTGTAAAAAAAAAAAAAAAAAAAAAAAATTCCAACTGAAATAAAATAAATGCATGCGGTTTCAAGACTCAAAAAAAATGCTCAAAAAAACATAATAGTTAATAGCAGCCAATGAAGGAATTATTCAGGCACGTGACTCCGGGTGTGACTTTTAACATAGATTTTCTAGGAATAAATGTTTTCCATCAGTGTATGTGCATGTTTTCTTACCAAAATCTTTATGAAATTTGGTACATTTGTGCAAAATTGTTCAGTTTTTACCTAAAAAATTGCCATAAAAACACACAGATGGAAACTCAGCTCATGTGGCACACAACAGGTTGAAATGTTTACAGTAGAATAATGCCTTCTGTTTTCACTTACTATTTTTAATAAACAGCAGGCAGTACTGAGTATATATAGAGATAGTATTGCATTCCAAACACAGCCAATGGCTTCCTCTTTTTGTAAATACAAGGTCAGGAGGATGTGAGGTCAGCACAGGATGGGCCATTTTGGTGATATACTACATCTACCTTGAGATCCTTTTAGCCGCTAAATAGACTGTACAATAAACCAACATAAAAGCACCCGATTAAGGATTCAATGGCAGACACGTACATCCATTTGTGCATGTAGCACAATGATATACATGCACACGTTCACCCACACTGCCGGCTCGGCAAAGGTGTTCCAATAAAAAAAATTAAAAAAAAAAATTCCCTGACAACCTTGGGTTTATTTCCCAGTGGTCAGATTATCTACTGGCCGTTTCTGCTAAGGTTGAGACTGCAGAATCCTCCGGCAGCCCTGCGGCTCTGTGACCGGCATGTGAACAGCACAGGTGCAGGGGAAAATAGTTGGCTGTATTTATTTTCATTTGCCTTTGCACTTGCTGCTAAATATCTCGGCCGGCCGGAAACGGTGCCAGGCTACCGGTTTAATGCTTGCTTGTAAAAGTACAACAGGAGGGAGAGAATTCCTGCTAGACCAGACATGGATTACTGCAGTCGAAGCCACAGGCACAAATGGGATGTAAAACTAGATCTTTACATTATAAGGACAAAACATGATTGCATGTGTCCAACACTTGCTGTCATGATGCTAGACTGTTATAACTAGGGTTAGAAATTAAGGGTGGCCAGAGGCAAAAATACCACAGATAATCATCATTAAAATGAAAAACTGCCTATGGAATTATAAATGTTGGGACAAAAAATGTTTTTGCATGACTTCCTGTTTTTTAATTATTAAAAATCACTGATAATAGCAAGAACGTGAGAATTTGTGTTAATAAAGTGATTATATTGAAATAATTTACATAAAATGGATACAATATATAGTTTATGGTTAAATAAATATACACAGCCCTTACATTAAAAATGTTGGTGGAAAAATACAAAAACAAAAACATTCACCCTGGATAAATGTGAAGTATTTGACATAAAAAGGGATATATTTTTATGGTTAGAATCTATAAATAAATAAATAAATAAAAGCATGCATGCCCCTTAAATTCAAATTTTTAAGACAAAGAAATGCCCCTAAAAAAAGTTTTTTTTTTGTTGTTTTTAATGATTAAACACTACTGGTAAATGATACAGTGTGTGTGTGTGTGTGTATATATATATATATATATATATATATATATATATATATATATATATATATATCTCCAAAGTCCAGCAAAAACAGTCACATTTTGAAATATTTTAACTATTTAATATAACTGTTTTCTATTTGAATATATTTTAAAATGTAATTTATTCCTGTGATCAAAGCTGAATTTTCAGCATCATTACTCCAGTCTTCAGCGTCATATGATCCTTCAGAAATCATTCTAATATGCTGATTTGCTGTTCAAGAAACATTTATTATTATCAATATTTAAAACAGTTGAGTACTTTTTTTTTTTTTTCAGAATTCTTTGATGACTAGAAAGATTCAAAGCAAGATCTAAATCAGCATTCATCTGGAGTAAAAATGCTTTTGTAACATTATACACTATACTACTTAATATTACTGGTAAATGATACAGTATGCATTTAATATGGAAATAAATAAATACCATTAAAAATCATTTCCTAAGGGCAAAAACTGCCCCTTTTTGGAAATGTTAATTTCTAACAGTGGTTTCTAACCATTGGTAAGGTGCTCTGAAAGGTTGGCAAGCTAAAGAGTAAGTAAAGTAAAGACTCTTTATTTACTGGCCAATGAGTCAAAAGACAACAGTATCACAAGTTTCTACGATACTACTACGGCTTGATTTCCTCAGTTTATTTTATTTCCCATCAGGTGAAAACCATAGGTTTGAATGCTTAGAAAGTATGAACATGAACAGAACACACAACTGAGGTATCATTCACGTCTGTAGCACAAACAGCATGGGGCCCTTTAAGAGATGAAGTTTAGCATTACTAAGCATTAGCAAATGCAACAGCCAATTAAAGCTATGCTAAAAAGACTGTACTTATATAGGCGGGACGATTCAGAGAAACTATAACAAAACTCTCCACTATTTTGACTCCAGGAGTCAAAACAACTGACTCGACTTGCAGCCAACTAGGGACAGGAAGCACTAAAGACACATGGGTGATTTCCGTACAGCTTGAGAAAAGCGGCTTGCTGTCTCTTTTCTCCTGCCAAAACAAACAAGCCATTGCGAGGAGAGATATGGAGCAATTACCCAGCCTTCTCCTGTATTCTCTACACCACATTATAGCAGGTAGACCAATAGTCTGAAAACCACTGTACACAATCACCACAACAGGCCTTTCGGAGACCGCTTACAGAGAGATAAATGATGCTTTTTGTGGCTAAATGAGTTATATGTAATCATCTATTCATATTCCAATGAAAGACTAGAAATGTCAGGGGAAAAAAACAAAAAAAACAAACAAAAAAACACTTTTCTTTCTTGTGCCAAGCTAGCACGTTCAAACGCAAAACTGTTTTAGTAACTAGTATGTCTACGAGAAGTGGATAAGCAAAAATTCATTGAAATACAAGAAATATTGGTATATAATTTAGCTCATGCACAAAAAAATAGTGTAGTATACACACATCCTTAAGAATTTCTTCAAAGACTGCGAAAAAGAATCAGCACATAAAAGCCATTTGCTCGTGAAACAGACTGGTAGCATGTTTTTTGCACGCAGCTCATGAGAAAACTAGAAAAATGTGTTTAGTAAAAACATGTATAATGTTACAAAAGATTTCTATTTCTAATAAATGCTGTTCTTTTGAATTTTCTATTTATCAAAAAATCCTGAAATAAATGTATCATGGTTTCCATGAAAATAAATAAATAAACACACTAACATTGATAATAATCAGAAATTAATATTTAAAACTAGAAAGAATTATTACTTCAGCACCAAATCAGCATATTAGAATGGTTTCTGAAGGATCATGTGACACTGAAGACTGGAGTAATGATGCTGAAAATTCAGCTTTGCATCACAGGAATAAATTACATTTTAAAATATATTACAATACAAAAAAGTTGTTTTAAATTGTAATAATATTTCACAATATTACTGTGAAAATGCAGCCTTGGTGAGCATAAGAGAGTTATGAAATCTTGTGAAATCTTACCAACTTCAAACTTTTGAATGGTAGTAGACTAGCTAAAAAAAAAGTTACTAGTTACTACTCTAAAATCCAGAAAAAAGTATATTATATAAATACACATATATATTTAATTTTTTTTATATTACTAATTAATAAAAGTACATTTAATACAAGATCTTGTTTTGATGCCTGATTTGGCTAATATATCAAGTTTTTGCTCTATATTTTAACCCTTTTTGGTCAGGGTTAAACATTTCATTGGTTGAGCAGTAATTATACATTTAGTTCCTTTTATGAAATCTATTAGTTTGATTAAAAAAAAACACTTATAGAAGTAATGCAAAGCTGCAAACAGTAATCCAGACCCATCTGAAGCTTCCAGGTGTGTTTGGTTGTCTAATTCTGACAAGAAAATTTCAGTTTTCCCTGGAATATGAGCTAAAGCAATCCACACTTACTCCACGTCTTCTGTTTGCACAGGAGCAAACAATACATATATGAAATCATAACTACCAGCCTCTAAGCAAGTCCCTGCCTAACATCAACCAGATTCACACACAAACCATTTCCCATTTCATCCTGACAGAATGTTTGCGAGAAAATACAAACATTACGATTTCCCCACATCTCTGTTTATTGTGACTTGCGGTCAATATGAAGGCCGTACGGATGAGGGAGCGTTTCTGTAACATCATATAATCTCCATCAACAAACAGAGCTGCTTATTATCAGCACGACCACAAGCGGCGTATTCTGTTTATTAACAACGGACAATCGCACGACTATGAGCCAAGAACTCGAATTCAATCTCTGAATGTATCCCTGTTTCCAAACAGTCTGATCTGCAGCGATCCAGAGGTATATCAGGACATGTTTAGACACGAACTCCCGTAAATAATCCCCCAAACAGGACAGCTCCCACAAGACTGACCCCTGCTCCTTCATTCCGATAGGAGAATGGATGCGATCGCATTTATATTCTCCTGCTGGGTGCTGGAACGCCGAGCGCACACAAATCCGTAGCATATTTTCCTCCCCATCTACCTCATTTTAATTATGATGTCTGCTGAGAAAGAGCCAAGTCAGCTTCTCAGGGCGATTTCATCGGCCTCGCATCTAATCTAATTCCTTTAATTCGCTCAATGAACTGTAACTTAAAGCTGTCGTGAAGAAAAGTTCTTCACGATGACCTAATACAGGGCACGTATCAGGCTGGTGGCTGCTGAGTAATGTTAAACTTTAATGCCGACTGGGTTTCGCTCCCTCTCTCTTTTCATACACAGCTTGAACTATTTACGACCAGCCGAAAAAACGACTCCACCCTCTCGCTTTGGCTCCCTCGAGATTCAGTGTGCATATATGGGCCGAAATGCTAGCTATGAACGAGTCAAGCTGTTGTTTGAGGGGGAAAACTGTAGTAACTTCTGTGGAGAACCATCATAAACTCACCAGTGGGCATATTATTCTTTAAACATCCCCAGCTGTCGCCTGCTCCGGTCTGGATGACTGAGTCACAAGGTGGTGCTTTTATTATGGCTTTGTTGGTGGTTTGTACATGTTGGAATGAAGGGGAAAGGTCCTTGCTTTAGGTTGCAGTCTATGCGCAAAACCTCATTCTTTTGAGATCCAGATAAACGGCTAATTCAAGATAATATATTTGGGCTCACTTCAGGTTCCTCTGACCCCGATCAGAAACACTGGGTGCGCAAAAAGCCCAGAGGAGCGCAACAGACTGTAACAGAACGCAGGGGTCTTGAGATGAGTGTTAAAAATGTATTTTTAACTTAACACGCTGGCTAAAAAAACATAACGCGCATGGCGGGACGCTCAAAAAAAAAAAAAAAAAAAAAAAAAAAACGGTGAGAGACGACACGGGAGTCAAAGACGTCAGTCTGAATGCATAGGGCTGTAAAAACAAACTCACTTTCAGCATGTTAATTAGATCAAAACCATAAACCAAATCTATTTATTAAACCTATTTTATATATTTTTGTGCACGTAAATGTGTTAAATGTTTCTTGAGCAGCAAATCAGTATATTAGAATGATTTCTGAAGGATCATGTTACACTGAAGCCTGGTTTAACGACGCTGAAACTTCAGCTTTGCATCACAGGAATCAATTGCATTTTAAAATAGATTCAAATAGAAAATGGTTATTTTGAATTGTAATAATATTTCACAATATTACTGTTTTTACTGTAGCTCTGATCAAATAAATGCGAGCAAAAGAGACATTAAAAATCGTACCAACCACAATATTCTTTACATGTAAAACATACACATAAAATATTCTACCTCTCTAAATAGTTAAAAATTGTAAAATGCTAGTCAGAAATTGTGACAAATGCCTAGTTTTTATGTCAACGTGAAATCAAAATTGCCCCCATTTAGCATAATGCACTTTCTTGTTCATAAGTGTACACTATTTTTAACAACAACAACAAAAGTTTGCCTTTGTAATCACGAAAATGTAAAAAAAACTTCTCAGCTGATGTCACCTGTCTCTCTTGTTCGAATCCAACCATCTATCATAGAAATCACAAATCAATCAATTCTCTATGGATGAAAGCAAGTCTCAAGTTCTCACTGAATATCCTTTTTCACTCTTATTCAGATATGTCACATTACAGAAGTAGTCAGCGCATTTCAAATATAACCAAACTCACTTGTCGACATCTTCACCATATCACTATTTCTTCCCAGTCAAGCAACACCAAGCAGAAGCCAAAAGCCCTGCCTTGACAATATCTCTGTAACAGTCAGCGGTGGAAGACACAGATTGATTAGTTCTTACCTTCTTGAGGTGGCCACTGCGAGTCCCCACGAATACCACCGAATGACCTCCATAAGTGTACGCGGCCACGGATGCCATACCGTCAGTACGGTCGTCAAACAGAGGAGTGCCCTCAATGACCCGCAGTCCTCCAAGAGGCTGGTTCAGAACCAGGCCACAGAAATCATCACCAATCTGCTTGGGCTACAGGACAAAATGAGAAACCATGAACTATAATTAGTTAATATTCATAAGATTGCTTTTTTTGTTGATGTTTTAGGCCTGACATAAGTCATGTGTAAAAATAGACATTGTGGACCAAAAGTCTACACTGAAAATGAGATTAAAATAAAATAAAAATCAATAAATAAAACAATAAATAATTAATGCGTATGTATGTATATATATATATATATATATATATATATATATATATATATATATCCCTATCATGAGATTATATATATATATATATATTATATATATATATACACACACACACACACATACAGATATAAACTATATCATGATAGGGTTAGTGAATCTGTTGCAGTGATTAAAAAAAAAAAAAAAACTAGCAAAGCAAAACCAAAACAAAACCCCAAAAAAATATTAGGTTGAAAAAAATTAATGGCATAAAATGAACACAAAATAAATACAAAATATTAATGATTCAGTTAAAAGAACTACATGATACAGTTAGCAATTTTGTTAGAATGATTTTTAAAAAATTAAATAAAATAATAGTCCAGCTGTCTTGCAAAAAACACGAAAAAATTTTTTATAAATTGCAAAAAAATTAATACACAATATTTCAGATTTAGTGAAAACAACTACATGATAGGGTTAGTAATTCTGTTAGTGATTAAAATAAAAATAAAATAAAATAAAATAAAATGAGTCCAGCTGTCTTGCAAAAAACACAAAAATATTTTTTTAAATGAATTGCACAAAATTAATACAAAATATTTAAGATTTAGTAAAAACAACTACAAGATGGGGGTTAGCAATTCTGTTAGTGATAAAAAATAAAATAAAATGCTATCTCATTAATATAAAATAAATAATTACTTGTGCTTTAAGGACCCTTAAAAACAAATGCTGAGTAGCCTGTGTTATGCCACCGTTTAATAACCTTTAGTAGATCTTTGGGACATTAAAGTTCAATCAAAATGCATAAAGTAAAAACTAATTTGTGGACCAGATTTAAGGTTAAACACTTAATTGTATTCACATATCACAAAAACAAAAATAAATCCACACAAGCAAATACCCTAAAGACCCAAGAACAGCTTTCTCCAGCTGTCATCAAATCACAGCATCTCAGACAGGAAGTGCCAGCTAATAGATCAGACAGAGAAGAGCCACCCAAACAGAGACTGCGAAAGTGAGCCCATGGGGATCAGACCGGGGGCCGGCGCGCTCCGACCGGTGAGACGTGACATCATCCTGCAATCTACCTCACTGTCAGAGCTTTATCACTTCAGATGTGCTCTCTCCCGAAAGAGGCACCAGTTACCCTCTGCTCATCTCTTAAAAGCATTATTTCAGCCCCTTTTAATGGCTGTCCACTGACACAAAGGAGGAAAAACTACAAGGAAATCGCTGTATGTCATTTCTCCTCAAGGAAATGTCAGAAGAGTTATTCAAAAATCAATCGCGTTAACTAACATCTGCAACACATCAATCGGCCGAGTGATGATGTCATCGAGCACCAAACCTTGTCTCCCCGGTTCATCCCAGAGGTGAACTATTGACTCATTACCAGTTTCACAGAACTCGACAGAAAACACAAAGCTATTTAGTCTCGCTTCCTCTGGACCTCGGCATCCAACGCCACATAAAAAAAAAAACCTCAGTAAAGTGCAACGAGAGGTCAGCTTAGCCTGCGGACAAATGACATCAGCTCCAACAGCGAGACACTTCACGGCGGTAATGACGAACACAAAGGTGCTGAATTTTTTGGCACCTTCCGCCCAAATTCTTCAAGGCGATGGGCGTCTTGAGAGCGTGCTGTTGGCCGGTGGAACGGTTTGTTTTTGTGCATGCATATGAAGGGTAAATGTATTAAACGAAGCATGTGCTCGCGGCAGACACGCACGCTCTCATTATAAGACGGAGGGCCGTTGCCGCGCATGAGAAAGAGCTAATAATACCCCAGCAGCCGCGGCGCTGGAATCAGGAGCAGATTTGCATCAGTCATGGGGAACCCTGTTGTTGCTCATAAAAACAACCACAGCCACTCCCCCCCAAAGGAACGAGGTCATCGGCACTCGGCATCTTCGCCCCATCTGCTCTAGCTGGGCCGCGAGGTGTTGTGCTATTGTTCCCGGCGCAATTACAGCCGTGGACGCAAATTGTCCTCTCGTCTGGTTGTCCTCAAGGCAAGCAAGAAGGAAAAACAAACTCACCCGGTTTGCTAATGCTTTCTGTTGTTTTTTCGAGGGGGAAAACATTGCTACTGTAGCGCGACAAGAGCTTAGGTTTACAAGCACAGTCACTAAATAACTACCAGACAACTAACATATCAAACGACATGCAGCAAAATGATTCAATATGTACGCTAGAGTTGGTTCAAAACCAAAATTTTGACTTTGGTACCTCAATACAAACTGTTGTTGAATATGCATGATACAACTGCATACTTAAACAATTACTAAACTAACACACATTAAATCAGTCATGTTTGTGCAGAAAACAAACATCTTTAAATAAAAAAAAAAACAGAATTAACGACTAGCTACTTGTAAATGCCTTATGAATTACAATCTTTTCCAAGTGCAAGTCTTTTCCAGTTGATTCGAAATCATTTCTTTGAATATTCCAGTGCATAAGCATTACATACACTATATTGCCAAAAGTATTGGGTCGCCCCCTTCTAATGAACAGGTTTGACTACTTTAGTAATTTCTGAGTACAAATCTTAATGTTAAAGCATATAATGATATTCTAGGAAATTGTGTGCTTCTAATATTATAGCAACAGTTTGGACAGGACCCTTTTCTATTCTAACATCACAATGCCTCTGTGTATAAGGCAAGGTTCAAAAAAGAAAATTATTGATTATTGATCAAGTCCTAATCCCAGTTTAACACCTCTGGTGTGACTATAAATGCAGACCTTGAGCCAAAAACTTATTATCAAACACCAATGACTTGTACATATGGGTACAGTCATTTTAGACACTTCCAAAACTGTTGCAACCGAGACGGAAATACAATTTTTAAATACATGAATTATGTTCCCATCGTTCCCACAGATTTGGAAGTGCATTTTTCTGTTCTAAAGAAGGGAGTGTCCCAATACTTTTGTCTATATAGTGTATGTACAAGTCATTGGTGTTTGGTGATGAGTTTTGGCAAAGTCTGACCGAGCTCACACCGGAGAGGTGTCATTCAGGATTAAGTTTGGTTTATGCCGAACCAATCAAGTTCTTCACACTGACTGAATCAATCATTTTTCTTTTTGAACCTTGCCGTATACCACAAATTGTCATGTTAAAATAGAAAAAGGAGTCTGTCAAACTATTATATAATATTAGAAGCACACAATTTCTAAATCTATCATTATATGCTAACATTAAGATTTGTACTCATAAAAACTAAAATAGTCAAACCTGTTATCGAAGAATTGTACTTTTTTGGCAATATAGTGTATTATCATAATTTTGCAAGAAAATATAAACAATTAACTTGCTTTGCACACATGAACATGAATAATGGCACAAAATCCCAAATTTGACAGCATAAACTTTCTTAAAGGAAAACGCCACCGTTTTTCCATATTCCAATATGTTCTTCCTTCAACTTAGACGAGTTGATACGTACCTCTCCTGTCTCAGTGTATTGCCTTAATCCCACTCTGGCGTCTTGGCCTTCTTTAATATACAAGCGTTTATGCTTTTATTCATTCATAGGATCCAAACAGGGATGAATTTAGAAGTCACCAAACACTTCCATGTTTTCCCTATTTAAAGGCAATTACATGAGTAGTTACAAGTATTAATAGTGACATAAAATAAAACGTGGCGATTTTCTAAGCGGATAAAAATAATGACTAGAATGTATGGCGGAAGAGCCCACAGCACTTCGACCTCGGCGCAGTAATATCATCAGTCCTGAGAGTCCCGAGTGCGGAGAAAGTTTTCAGGTGATGATATTTTCTTGAGGGTCGAAGTGCTGTGAAGTGCTCTTGGAATATGGAAAAACGGTGGCGTTTTCCTTTAAATGCCCTTTTTTTCCTCAGTCATGCATGCTCAGCATTTCTTGTAAGAATCTGCGTTGACCTTTGTAACACGCTGAATACTCATAGAAATAATAATAGTCTATTAAATTCCATAATCAATCAAAATTGCATTCTAAAACATGCATCCCTAATTGGCAATTTTGCTTCCATGTAAGAATACTGGTTTTGCACCATGGTACTTTTTGGAGCTAACTCTACTGTTTGCTAATTTGCTTCAAAATTACAGGATGTTTAACCCCAAAGAAATTAATAATACCTAATCTTCATACAGAGTTGATGTAAACCAGTGGCGGCTGCTGGTCTTTCAAAGAGGGGAAGCTCATTTTCGGCCTACATCATAAAAATTGTCCATTTATTTATACGTAAATTCTGCCCTACGTTCCTTTTCCGCTATGGGACTGAGCTCGAATAGCTTCAGTGTAGGGGTGTGCAATATTGAGAAAAAAAAAAAAAAAAAAAAAAAAGCTCTCTCGATATTTTTTTGGATTTTTTCAATAATGATAATTAGACGATATTTTGCAGAGTGTGTTATTGTGCTGATATCTGACTACCGTGGACAGCTGCAGTTTTTGATATTCTTCATATTCTGTGTGGTCAGTTCACATCAGTGATTAATTAATCTTTTCATTTAAGTTTAAATTGATTTTTACCTTAATAAAGCAATTTTTTTCTAAAAGTGTACATCTTTTGAGTCAAATTGTTACATTTAATCAGTCAATTAACATATTACACATTTAGGCTGTTACCAAACAAATGAAACCAGTATCATCAAAATTAATCTTTGTGCATCTGAAGTGGCATTTAGATGTATTCACACACTATTTAATGCAGCTCAGAGGGACATGGAGTGCTTTAACCAGTTAGAAATGCATATTTTTTTGACATTTTAAACATAAAACATTGAATACTGATATTTAAAATTATTTTAAAAATGAAAATAGACTTTAAATGTGAAATTAAAACCGCCAGTAGGTGGCAGAAAGTCACTGTTAATAAGTGAGTCATTGCGACTGAACCGAATCATTTAAACAGTTGATTCATTCAGGAACGAATCACCGTCATGTTGCTCAGAGACGCAAAACAGTGCTGTAGCTGTTTGGAATTATTTTTTGTTGGCGAAATGGAGCAAAAACAGGCAATATGGTGTCTAAAACGTAAGTCTCTTAATATTAACTTATTGTTTAATGTATAAAATCAATATCACATTTGTAATCATGCTTATTTTTGAAGAAAAAAACAACATGAAACGTAGATATATACATTTTCTGCCCCCATATCTTGAATTTTGCGATCATTCTTGATGCATTTTAATAGACTGAATCATGCAGTGAAAGAACACACTCTAAATGCGCACGTGCACTGTTTAACCCGCTTCATCACCACTAGGCTAATATATGCGTGCACGCCGTAGGTGTTTTGTTTGGTTTTTGCAAAATACTCGATATTGTCAAATTGCACATCGTTAAAACAACAATTACAATATTATCGCAGACGATATATATCGCACACCCCTACTTCAGCGTCAGCAACTTTTTATAGTACAAAATCGCTGTCAATCAAAAGGAGATGCAGTCTTTAAACCAGACCCTCCAATCATGCTGACCCGGAGTCCAGAAGCAGCCCACTCCTCCATTCACCCCAGAGGCGCTGGTGTCCGTGCGTGAGACATAATCGCAGCATTTATCCAATGACCGTCTAGTTTTGAAGCACTGAAAAAAACTGTTCAAGCAGCTGATAAGTCAATGGATGCTAGGCTTCAACAGGGAAATACACTGATGAACGTGAGATGAACGTGTTCTTCGAGATGAACGTGTTCTAATGCATTTTTAGTCAATAAAATGTTAACACAATAGTACATATTTGACCATTAATTTTTTGACATTATAGGGGAAGCCGAGCTTCCCTTACAGTCTTAAAGAAATCCCCACTGATGTAAACACACTATTTAAAGGATATGCACCTGCAGAACTAGCCTATGGCTAGCTTCGAGGCAGATAAATAACATCAAATCATAAGTGTGATTTGTCACCGAATTACAGGAGACAAATATTAAAGATTCATAAATAAAGCATCAAGGGTTTCCAGAGGCAGACCGTGTGTGGTACACTTGACTGGTTTAAAATGTCAGAGGCGTATTGATTTTGATGTCTAGCCATCACCTTCTTCATCTCTCACATAATAAGCTATTGCTTCCCACCCTGTCTGCTTTGAATAGATTTTTCATCAAAGATACATTACATCAGATTAAGATGTGTAATCATGTTAGACAGTTTCCCCTACACAGGCATTCCTGAAAAGGCTGCAACACGTCACAATTAGGTCAATGGGAATCATGTGTAGCATCCACAAATTAGTTTTTCAGGAGCAACAATAGAAGAAAAAAAACAGACAACAGACTGAAGGTCTATGATTATGTGAGCACAGAAACTGAGACACGAATACATGCTTTAACAACACAATTTAAACAAAACGACACGTTCCTGGATCAACATGGGAATAACATTGCAATCAGTCAATAAAATGAGGTTAGGGACTTTAAAAAATATGGTCACACTTTATTTTAAGGTCATCCAGTTCTCACTATAAAGTATTAACTACGACTTTTGCCTCAGTAAATGTCCAATTACTGCTTATTAATAGTTAATAAAGTAGTCAGGTGGGATTAAGTATTAGGTATAAGGATTAGGTATTGGGTAGGATTAAGGATGTAGAATATGGTCATGCACTTTATAAATACTAATAAACAGCCAATATGCCAGTAATATGAATGCTAATAAGCAACTAGTTAATAGTGAGTAAGAATTAGTCTCTATATTAAAGTGTCACCAAAAATATTATTATTTTCCTCTGATTTTATGACTTGGATACGTTCAAGATCATAGTTAGGGTGTAGAGATGCATCAATGTTACAATTCTGGCAATATTAATAAGTCAAACATTATTTTAACATTATGGCTGATAAATGGCCACTATTATGAATCTATACTATGTGGGGAGAAAAAGAAAATTATTTTTTCTAAAGGAAAATGTATTATTCTATCAAGATATAATTAAAGTAAATGCAAAAATATTCCTGCTGAAAATCCACTATAAAAAAAGCATACTGTTTAATTTGACACGGACACACATTCTTAAAGGGGAAATGCATGACAAGAAATGGTGCAATCAAATGGTTACATATTTGACATAATCTATTGCTATTACTTTAAATTAATGCTAGATATAAGGCAGGGGTGTCCAACGGGTCCTGGAGGGCCACTGCCCTGCAGAGTTTAGCTCCAACAGAGATTGTCTTATTATTGGGAGATGAGAAGGTCTGTATTACTTACTATTGGAGAAAGCATAACAATCAACTTGAATCATGTGTGCCTTGACAATCAATCACATTATAGCCTTGACTGAATTTCAGTCAGAGCTGTGCGACACTCAGTCGCCATTTACAGATACCATAGGAATGAATGAGAAGTGCCGTAAGCTGAATCCCACTTGTCGCAAAAAGTCGGTGACTTCTCTTATAAAACAACATTTTTTTTTAAAGTGTAAACTCTAAAAATAGTTCAATCCAAAACTATTATTTATTGTAAAATATGTTGAAGATTAGCTGATAGGCTGTCGATTCATTAAATGATAAGCTGTTTCCTCAAAAAAGCTGTTTATTCAGCGTAGTGAAGCCTCTCCTCCATTGACATCCATTCAAACAAAACAGCCTCTGGTCTCCTTCCCTGAGTACCGCCTAAGCGGAAGCATTAGCATTAGCCGTTATTCTTTTTTGGCTAAAGGCTGCAGGCTTGCCTTCCAGTGGCTTTGGCTCCAACCCCAACTCCAATTAAATACACCTGAACCAACTAATCGAGGTCTTACTAAGCATACTAGAAACTTCCAGGCAGGCAAGTTGGAGCTAAACTCTGCAGGACAGTGGCCCTCCAGGACCCAGTTTGGACACCCCTGATATAAGGGGAGGAAAGAAAAAAAAATAAAAAATAAATGAATAAAAAACACTTTAAAATGGGCTGAAACCATTAAATATCCAATATAGACAGATACAAATAAATTAAACAAAAACATACATGTATTGAACATTGGTGGTGCTGATGAATTGTGCATTGGGGCTTCCCCAATGTTTGAAAAGAGTGACTGTTCCATAAGAAAGTTGATAAAACAATGCTGATCCAGGAACCTGGAATCCAGGAATTTCTTGATGCTGAAACAACACTCCTGTCAAGCAAATATACTCCTACATACCCCTAACTATAATCCTAAAAACCAGAAGTAAATAATAAGTTGATAAGAATAAGAACGTTGCTATTGTTAATGCCAACCCCAACCCAACCCTAAGTGTAACCCTGAACCTATCCCTAAAATGTGATTGATAGATCTACGAATGTGCCCTACTTGGCAAAATCGTGATCACAAATACTTGAAATAAACCAGATTCAGAGTGAAAATGAATTCAAAGACTCACCGTATTAATACAAGGCAGTTCCTTGTTGAGCAACCAAGGCAGAGACAGCTTTCCTTCCCCACGGTAACACGACTTGATCCTCTCTCGCATGGCCAGGTTGATCTGGTGCAGAGTGAAGAGGCACAGCACTGTTTCTCTCGGTGGGTTAGCCCTGTTCTTCTGACCCTGAGAGAAGATCACAAACAAGATATCCTCATCCTCTGAAAGGCCGAGAGCCTGAGCCAGAATCTTCCCAGGACGGTGCTTGTAGGCAGCTTGGACAAGTCGGTATTCCACCCCATCCTTGGTACACCCAAGTGGGAACTCGACATAGGAGTAGAACTCGGTGTCGTTGGAGCACATGCGGACGATTTTTGAGGTAAAGAACTTCTCGCCCGTCGCGTCCACCTGGGTGAGCTGGGTATCCAGTTGCAAAGTGAGGAAATAGATGTATGTGCGGCTGGAGAACCCGTAAACGTAGTAGATGTCGAATGCGGGATATTGAGACAGGGTGTCTGAAGGTATCTTGATTTGAGAGGACACAAACTCATCTTGGTAAACCAAGCTGAACATTTCCATTTTCTCCTCATCGGCCACCAGTTTACGGCTGGATAGGGTTGGGAAATACTCGGATTTGCCATCGATGGCGGCGCCGATGAAGAGGCGGCTGTCACCTTTCTTTTTCTTCTTCAAGTCTCCGTCGTCATCGCCCACCACAACTCCAGCCATCCCATCTGGCTCTTTGGCTCCAGAGAGGTAGTGTTCTTTACGGTGATGCGGTTCACCAAGCTTGAAGAGATCTTCCAGCCGCAGGAACTGGCACACGCCCTGCCAGATGCTTCCACAAGCCACCAGACGGCTGCCAGCGTAATCAACCAGCAGCAATTTGTTGACGTTGTCTGTGGATTCCAGTTTCTGCGTGCATGGTCGTACGCTGGGGGGCGGGTAGCACTTGGCGTTGTCCTCCACGGGACCCGTCTGGTGCGAGCGCAGTTCGGTCAGATTGGCGGAGAGCTTGTAGACTCGGTTTATCGCGCCGACGAACACCTCGCCAGTCTTGCGGTGCACGGTGAGGTGCGTGAGGCTCGTGTCTTTAACCCTGAAGCTCCCGGAGACTTCAGAGGGTTCGGTAGGAGTCATGGGAAACGCCATGTTGGTCCCGGTCAAAACAGAGATGGAAAATACCAGCAGCCACAAGGACCTCATGATTCCAAACCTTCTAATGTGGAGGGGGAACGAGACGAAGCTCTTCCCTCAAGCGTATTCCAGGCTTTTTCTTCTTTTGCTCTCTCAGTGGTTCATGTCTACAATGAAAGAGAGAAACAAGGGGAAAAATTAGTTCAAAAAAAAAATATTAGCAAAGCAATGTCTTATCTTTAAAAGTTTAATTGCATTAAAGGGGTCATCATACTTTACAATTTCATTTTTTCCCCCCCATGGCAATACTTTTCACACAGAAAAACAGTCATAATTTAGTTTTTTGACCCACACTTTGACGCTTAAAATCAAACAGCCCGTTTCTTGCCAGTTTGTAATAGTACAATATAGTTTGCACTGCCTCATCCTTTAATAACAAAGCTGCAATACCTATCAGCATCACAAATGTTGATCATGCAATGGATCTAGAAGCAAAACTACTTGTTTGTAACATTGAGATGCTTTGGAAGGGTATGGAACACGGATAGTGCCATATAAAGCCACGAACAAGTCTGGCAGATTTTCCCACATTTTACTGAGAATCCCTGAAGCTCAAACAATAGAATAAGGGCGTCATTAGTGCCAAGATCATGGGTTTGATTCCCCGGGAATGCATCAACTTGATAAAACGTATACCCCGCCTGCCATAAAACGCATCCAACTTCCTTCGTACTACCTCACCGTGATTAGTCAGGCCAAGTTTTTGAACATCAAAGCAGCATTGTTGGTGCGTAAATGTCAATAGCTAAGTGTTGCACGTATTTATCTGTCTTGTACACACGCACAAGAGGCGCTCTTGCAGATCCTTTCCGGAAATGAAGCTTTGAATTCTAGTAGACTGAACTTTGACAATAACCGATTTTAAAACCCAACAATCAGAATTTCAGCACTTCTGCCTGAGACTCAATCCATCCCTGCCTGCTCTCCATTTGGAGGCATTAGTGACTCAGAGTGGACTGTGAGCCAGTGCGTGACAGCTGGGTGAGGGGATTTTGGGGGTATGTATTGATCGAGTGGCCTCTGTTGGTGCCAAGCCTTGTCACTCCCACTCCTTTCACTCAATGGATTGCTAATAAACCTTTATGGTCATTGCGAGCACTAATCTCAAGCGCATTTGTTAATTAGGAAGCAGCCCTTAACCAGACAGCAAGAACAGGGATGGGAATAGTAAGGAATTTAACGATTCTGATTCTGATTCAAGTGATTCTGTATTTTTAACAATTCTTTGTGATTTGGAGAAGAAAAGAACGGACAATAGTAACAATTCCACTGCCCTCAAAGGCCTGTTGTCAAATGATGATTATTTTACATTTCAAAACAATAATGCAGGGTTCCCACACTTTGTGAAAATTACATTCCCATGACCTTTCCAGAAAAAAATGACCTTTCCAAAATCAAATATTCTGATTACTGAATAAGAATATATAAAAACAATTCAAAGTGAGATCAATTCACTGAAGTATCATTCAAAGCAATTTGGCAACATGTTTAACCAATTAGTTGTTGAACCAAACTAAATTCTGTGGTTACAATCAGACTAAGGCTTGAAAGTTAAATGAAATGTTTTAGAATATAACTAGAACAACTTATTTGCATTTTGGAATTTTAAATTTCCTGATATGACCAGGTTTTCCTTGACTATGGAAACTCTGAATAACAGCAAAGAAGAAATAAATTGTATACAATTGCTTAATAAATGCATTAAAAGAAATGTTTAAATCTAAACATATAAATACACAACATAAAATGGTGCACTTCTACAGATTGCAAGATATTATGAATCTCACACACTCCGTTCAGAGCTGTTAACCGAACGCCATGAAAATCATTCGCTTTTATTTAAAATAAAAAGGAACTAGTTCTGAAAAAGAACCTTTCTCAATTTTTACACTTGAGCAAGACACAAGATCACAGAGAGAAGACAGAAAGAACACAAAACGCAGCGAGAGGTTATAGCACCATTTCATTCACTCTTGGAAAATTTAACACAAGCGGTTTGCAGATCAAACACATCGGTCGTTTGTTCAATCACTGCTTCCCCCCACTGGGCAGAACAGTAGGAATGAAAGAGGTCTGCATGGCTTCTGTTGTCTGTCTCCCTTTCTTTCCGTCTTTCTCTCCTTCCAAAGAGAAGGGAAGGGAAGGGTCGGGAAGGGCCATATTAAGCACACACAGGCGGAATAAGGCTTCACTTCAACCACAACTTAAGCACTACAGTTTTTCTGCATATGGTAGGACTAAGAAGTCTTGCTTCAATTTTTCTCTGGAAAACATGTGCTCAAGCTACTGCCACAACATTTTTATCCAATAATACATCACAATATTCAATTCTCACTATGCTGTATAGCTACTTTAGATATTTGTATCAAAACTTTGACTACATTTGTGTGTTCAACTAATGAAAAAGCAGGTTTTAAATCACATTCGTCACAAATTTAAAATCGCAAATTGCACACATTTTAGGCTTCAAACCTAAAAACAAATTTAAAAAGTGCATACAAATCACATTTTCAGTGCACATGAAAACCAACTACTCGTTAATTCATCTGAAACCTGCACGGTTAAAAAAAAAAAAAAAAAAGATTTCAATTTCCCAGAAGCGCACCTCTGACAGATTCCTGCAATTTAATGTTGTGAACAATGCTGGAAAAATCACTGCAGACTTCAGGTTCCTAAAATCCGAAATCCTTGCTCATTGTATTATAATGACGTATTGTAATACATTCCCTGATTTGCAGGAGAAGCTATTGAACAGCAATCACAGTAATTTCATTAGCACAGTAGAAGCCGGCTGGTACCAGTGAAAAAGCTGAATGCCTAAGCAGAACGTTTTAACCCAGTAAAGACAGACAGAGAGAGATAGTCACATAAGCGTCAGGGGGTATCTGCTCAAATCTAAGCATTGCTGTACTTGTTAATAGCAAATCAGGCTGATTTGACAGTCTTTACAGTGTTTCTGGCTGTTTTCATAACGGTAAACACACGACGGGTGGCCATGGAGCACTGCAAACGCTAAATAATATCAAAATTAAATCGTTCACTCTAAATTTCCCATCAAAACAGAGCAGAGATAAAGCAAACACATGCAAGTTGAGGAAAGCATTAGCGCACTAAAGTGTCTAAGCGCTGGCGGAGTTGGCAAATCTGCACCAACCCAAAACAAATATTTATTCGAGAACGTGACAGACGGCTTGGGCGTTCTGCAATTTTTCAAGCGCGTCAATATTTCTGACAAACGCCCCCCTGTGACCTTTCTGCCCGTCCTCAACTGTAAACAAGAAGCCGGGTGGAATCCTGATGAGACGAACAGCGCTGAGCCCATAAAACCACCAGCTTCACCTGCCAGCGCGTGTTTGTGCGTGTTTTTTTTAAAGCACCCAGGTGAAATGGACTCATCTATTAGCCTTGTTTTTCAACACTAATTTTAGCTCACCGCTGCCCCTCTTCATCACTGGTGAATTAACACATCAATCAGTTTGTTCACTTGCTGGAAAAATAATGGATGGTTTCAGATTGAGCCCTCAAGTCCAACGGCACGGTTAAAACTCGGGCAGAGAGGAACACGACGGTTTTGTGCGATATGAGAGCTCGTGGTTAGCGGTTCAGGAAAGAGAGAGAATCACACGGTCATCTGACACACTACAGTCGGGGTGAAGCAAGTGCCATGAAATATCAATAACACAGAAAAGATTCATTATTTCCCTTCACTGGGAAAAAGCGAAACAAAACAAGTTCTGAAGCCTGTCTGCTGTGCTTTGACATCCACTAAATGATTTTAAATGACGCAGGCAGGTAATAACCCATACAAATATTTACCATGGAAATCACAGTCTACGTCAAAACAACTACCAACGGATAAAAAAAAATATAGTGATACATGAATCTACAGCCTTTTTTAAACAAAATTGGAGTCAGAAGAACCCATGAAAGATGCTGGGGGTCTGAAAAAAAAAATCAAACATAAGTAATAATAGTAATAATAGCAGTAGTAGTAATTATAATAATGGGTAAGAATTTAAAAACAAAACAAAAATTCATTTAACTGTTGTCTTTTGCTTACTATATTCTTACTCAGAATAAAATTATATGTGTGTGTGTGTGTGTGTGTGTGTGTGCATGTGTGTATATATATTATATACATACAATTTTTTTAACTATGCTTTTACAGTAGCAGCAATTAACTATGATACTATAGTGGAAATATTGTTCATCATTGTAAATCTTTGTATGGGAAAAAAATTGGTAAACTTAAATTTATTACACAGAGAGAGAGAGAGAGAGAGAAATAGATCACTAGTCCATCTAATCAAGGACTCACAACAGCATCCTCTTCTCCTCACTCCTGTAATGAGGGTCAACAGCTCTTGATTAGAACGAAGACGATGGAGGAGAAAAAAAAAAAAAAAAAAAAAAAAAATTGCTCTTTTCACAGGATTGGACACATGATATCACACATGGATGAATCCACACTAAGACCCATCAGGCCAAGAGGGAAGCATAAATACCTCAAATAAACTTAATGCTGCTGCCTCATCCGTTTTAATCATCATGACTCTGGTAATCAGGGGTGTTTGCTGAATCATAAATGCATAAACATAAACCTGTTATTCTTCCGTCTCCATTTTCCATGTAAAAGAACACCCCAAGCACAACCCAGTTACATAAACATAGGATGCACATGGGAAAATGCAAATGTATACCAGTGTATAATCTGTAAAGTTGTACATTAAACAATAAGTAATTTAAGTTAATAAAAAATAATAACAACAATTACTTATAATAATAATAATAATAATAATAATAATAATAATAATAATAATATGCTGTATAATTATTATTATTATTATTATTATTATTATATAAACTATTATTAAACATTTATTCATATAAAATCTATATTTTATAGTTTTATGTAATATAGTAACTTTTATAATAAAATCTATGTAATAAAATACGATGTTCTAACATTCTTTTCTTTTCAATTCTTTTTATATTTTTGTAATTTTATATTATATTATATATTTAAATAATGCTAAAATATTAGCAACAAATTTGACAAACAGCACTCATGATGCACAACACTAAAAAATCTGACATGCAAACCAATTAAAAACAGTATATAAGGAATACAAAAAGTGACTAAATCTACTAAATCCAATTCAGACTAAATGACAAACTCAGTTGCAAAATGAAACGCTGTGGACTCTGATAGATTTATGTGCAATGATATAGAAATAATCAATACATTGATTTCTAAATCCCCTTTTGCCTTGTCTGTTCAAGGCTTTCATCTGCGAAAGTAGCAAAGTCTTTGAATGATCTTCATTTAGAGGACTTTTCTCAGCAAATATTGATGTATGTGATTAATTGTGATTTAATTTGACAAATTAACTGCCTTATCGCGTAATTAGCTCAATTAAGGTTTTTAATTGATTGACAACCCAAACATAAAACAAAACGATTTCCGGAAATGGCTTCATACTAATGCGAACTGTTCAAACATTCTTCTCATGCCTCTTCTTCTCTACAAAAATATTGTTTCAAATGAAAAAAGAGCGAAGTAAAATAAAACCCAAGTCATTTGATATAACTGACAGAGCTTGAGGCAAATATCCTATGCTGTATCTGTTGGCAAGACGCTGCCGTGGCCATAAGCGACTCTGTCCTCGAGTGACCACAATATTGAGTCAACAAAGGGCCGAACCCTCCATATATACAACCCCTAAAATAATTCAGCTTCACATATATAGCGCTCTTCTCTTCGGAGGGTCACAACCCTGAGCATTATGAGCTCTCAGGGTCACAAAAAGCGGTGGAGAAACCTCCACGTGTCCTCCGATTATTTCCTCTTTTTGTTGTTTCAGTTTTGAGTCTCATCCTGTTGGAGGCCGGGGTCAAAAATTTTGTTTACGTTCTCTCTTTCACTCCTGAAATGAGTGTCTATGCGGAAACAAAGCATAGAAAACATGCACTGAAATAAATTTGGTGTAGAAAGAATTTTCACTAGTAGATTTCACAAATAATTACAAAGAAACTATTCCAATAATCTCTGCAACAATCTCTAAAACATTTTACAGTGTTTTGTAGATCTAACGAGATGATAAAAGTGCAATAGTAACTAAAATTAGATTTACTGACTTACTAACCAAAGTCAAAACAGCCCAACCTCAAATTTCAATGATATTATGGTCCCTAAATATGACTTTGGTCAATCATGACTCTTTTTAATTGTCAAATCATAAACACAAGAGTTATAGACCTTATTTAGGGTAATATATATATATATATATATATATATATATATATATGTATATGCAATCTGTTCAATAATTTATACTGTCTTTGCCACATCTAGTAACACAAACTTTCACAGATTTGGTGTCACAAGTATACACATTTTCAATATTTGTTAGCTGAAAAATCAACATTCAGGTACACAACAATAAAACCCATTTAAACAACAAGTGTCAGTCATTTTCATTCACAAAATTAAACATGGCATCTAGCCTGACTAGGCACTTTCTTGAAACTTAAGTTCAATTACTGGCTTAAATTTGTAAGCATAATCAAATTGGCTGGACAACTTCAATTATATTAAACTGACATCAAAAAATGTGCTGAATCTCCATATAACTTAAAAACTGGAGTCGAAATCGCTTACATTTGATGAGTTAAAGTAACAGAGAACATGTTTTCATGATTAACTGATCAACTTGAACCACTGACTAGTCACCCAACACAAAAAAAACAATCGGAATCAGAGATAAATGATTCATATTTAGAAGTAATTTACTACTTAAGTCACACCAACACTATAAACAGTGACATCTGAATCCTCATTTTAAACTCACCATGATAATTTAGTTGTTACTGTGGTCACCACAAGCTAATAAGACCTCCACACCACTACTAATCAAAGCACAGGACGTTTACGCAATCTTTAGTATTCCGAGCTAAACATTAAACCTTAATCCAATATAACAAGACAAATCCACCAGCCTAAACCATTGAGAAGGCAGCAGGCAGAGAGAAAGAGAGCGAGAGAGTTTGAGAACAGACAGTAGCTATTGTTCAGTGATTAGCACCAGCCGTGACTCCACATGGCAGTTGTACTCATGGCTTACTCACAGGATGAGTGCACAATGCTGCCGTTTTATTCCGCACTCAAGGATATCCAGAGCCGCTCGTTGACATCACAAGGCCGGAGTAGGCTGGATGGTAACCTTGCTCTGAGGCGAGCGAATCACAGCGCAAATTTACAGTTGAGATTTATCCTCAGGTGCTCAGTCGCCGGTAATCAAACAGACAACTAAATAGCATGTGCCCTGATGAAAGGGGGCAGAGGGCGACGGCGGCTGCGGCTGCGTTGATATAGAGATGATCACAGCCGGCACAAGGTCAGCAGAACTGTGTGCTTCAATTAACGAGGACGGGTTATTCATAAACCAGCACTGATCACATCAACACAACATCATCTAATAATGCAGCAAGGAAAAAAAAAAAAGACTAGTACTTAAGGCTGAAACACAGCTTTGAATTCAGTGGGCGTTCGTTTCAGTCCTGGGGTGAAACATGTGGCCTATAATTCATCTACACATGTACGTGACCAGAAACGCCAGGTAACTTGTGATGCTTATCGGTTCTATGTAGTAGAGCCATAACAGCAGACAGTTGTCTCCCTGCTTACAAACAACTTTCTATTTTTACATCAGTGGCCAATTTGTCGGTTAATGCACTGATTGATTTTATTTATGGAGGTATTTCCAGCCCAATTCAATCCATTTAGGTTCGCTACACTGCAGTTTCATCTATCCTAAAGAAAATTGAATTTCACATAGGAGCCAATCGAGCAAAACACATCGAATCTATATGGAATCTCTATTACTGTTCAGTCTGCAAATAAATAAATAGATAGCCAGACGATATATATATATATATATATATATATATAATAAAAATAAAGTATATATATTAAAATCTAAATTAAATATATATTTATAACATTTTATAAGAATATATAATAAATAAAAATTGATGATAATAATAATAATAATAAATAATAATAAATTATTGTTATCAATATTATTAATGTTACAACTTAAATTCCATACAAACAATATGCATTATTTAATATATAGCTCAGATTAATATTATTTCCTCATGCAGATCATCTATCATTTCCCCAAAGCATATATAGAGATCGGAGATTAGAGATTGTTTTCGGTTATGTGTAAAAAGCGTTTTGCTCGGTTCCCTCCTCCACGGCACCGAACATCTTCCAGCGGAGCGCGTACTAATCTCAGCCCGGGCGAGAGCATCCCTGAGCCGGCTACTGCAGGCAGCCACAGCCCCTCTCCTCTCCACCCAGACATATGGAACAAACTGGCACCCAAGCATTTGAATGATCAGATTTGGTACAAACCCATCCATTGCATCTTATCGCGGGGATCTCAACACATCAATTACCCATGCAAGGAAATAAACGAAATCAATGTGCAAATGAAGCGATATATTTGATTTTAGTTTAGGCTTTAATGGAAAGAACAACATTTGGGTCATTTGCCTAGAGGAAAACAATATTTTAGTCATGTGACTGTTACAGATGTGACAGACAAACAGACTGAGTGCATGATATCACCTTTTTCCGTGCATCTATATTCCGTGTGTCTTAATTAACTAAAACAATGCTATTTTCTTTAATTACGACCCTTGATTGTGGTCTGTACTGTTTATCCAAAGCAACTTTCCATCTGAAATGTCAATATGCATGTGTTAGATTCATGCACAACCACCAACAGGCAAGACTGGAATAATTATCCATTGTGTATTGACTACTAAAAAACAGTCAAGTCATTTCAATGCATTTCTTAATGCACAACACAAAATGCACGGATATTTTACCTCCTTTTAGCTAAACACTGCTTTTAATGCCTCCTTTGTTCTTGCTGCCTTTATTGACCACATCCATCAGGATCATTTCCACACAACAGTTTAACCATCTATCCTCTCGTCTAAGAGATCGCGTTGTTTTTTGTGGTAAAAGAAGCACGCGTTACATCTCCAGATCATGCATTCACGATTTCGCTACAATAAAGCCATGCATCAGAATGAATCGTTCGCGCGAATGTTTGTGTATCACTCGTACCTGTGTTCAAAGTGCAACAGTTACATCCACAGTTGGGTTTTGTAGAGCCTCTCTGTGCGTATCGCAGGCGAATTTGGAGATATCGCTTTATGTTCCAGTGCAAAACGCCCGTATGAAGCCGTAAATGCGCTCAACGCGTCGATGGCATGGTATTCTCCAGTCCGTACCTCAAGAAAGCGTCACGCTTTACTTTAGAAGCGTGGAGTCGCAGCTATCGCTTTAAAATGGAGCGTACCATTTGGACGGCAGGGGAGCGGTGAGACTCGTATGTAAGGCGTCTATGTTTTGAGAGGACTTAGCATGGCTCACTCACACAATGATTGAGTTTAAATTGTAATTTCATTTTAAAAAAACAGCGGAATATCTTATCGTAATTTAAGAACCGCGTAAATGTTTTTACAGTGTTGTTGTCAATCATCCCTGTCATAATGAATGGCATCATCCCGCCCTTCATCTAGGATTCTCTAGCAACCCAGATGTTGAGTAGACTGTAAAAACAGACGGATATGTCTGGATTACAACAATTAAGGTCATGATGCTGGGTGATGAGAAATTGGTTGCATCTTTGGCTAATAAATACAGACTAATCATTTCATCTTCCAGTCAACAAAAATTAGTACATCACCCAAAAAGGAAGATACCACCCTGAAAAGTTTAATTTCACTTCCCCCTTCCGTTCTTATGAAATCAAATTTGGACTTTTGTGGCTTTTAGTCAATGTTTATTAGTTTTAAAGTCATCTATATGCTAGTGTTCTCCTAAAAGTTGACCAAATATTTGTTTGCATTTATGCATTCTTTCTGTTATGGGAAAACGAATCAAAACTGTTGATATAGTTATAGTTTGACAGGGCAAGTCGTGGCCTAATAGAGAGTCGGGCTTGTAACCAGAAGGTCGCCGGTTTGATTCCCGCACCAGCAGGAATTGAAGGTGGGGATTGTGAATGAACAGCACTCTCACCACCTTCGATACCATGACTGAGGTGCCCTTTGAGCAAGGCACCGAACCCCAAATTGGTCCCCGGGCGCTGGAACAATGGCTGCCCACTGCTCTGGGTGTATGTTCACTACTGTGTGCATGCACTTGGATGGGTTAAATGCAGAGGACAAATTTCAAGTATGGGTCACCATACTTGACAATACATTTTTTCTTTTTTTTGATATCACACTTACCAGCCTATACAAAATTGTAATCAAATGCAATATAGAATATATAGAATGAAAAGGTTCCTCTTTTATAGGCTGCATTACATATAGCAATATATTTTTATTTTTGTGTGTGTGCCCAATGGCATTTTTTCTGGCCAAAACATATTTTAAATATATGTTGTAAGCAGTGAAGTTCAATGAAATTCATTTTTGAGATTGAAAATATATTTATTTTTACCTTCATATACTAAAGTATATATATTTTCAAAAATATACAAAATATATTGGCAGAAAATATATTTATGTAGCAGCAAGCAAGATTGAGACTTCTGCTTAAGTCTTCTGCATCTCAGTTATTTTCTACTGTGAAAAATACCTCCATAATCTCCCAAGTGTCCTCTAGAGTTTCAAAAGAGCTTAACAATGTCTCAAACTGTGCTCAGATTTGCCAATCTGCGATCAAAAGTTCAGCAATGAACGATATGATCCTGAAGCCAAATGATCTGAGTTGTGCGAAAATGTGTTTTTCAAGAGCTGCATCTGAGACAAAGCTGATACCTCAATGAAGCGTAACGGAGATCTCCAACAAGCCTCATGAGCTAAGCATCATCTGAGTATTAAAACATTCTTCTGAGAGTTCCTAACCAGGTCAAAAGTGTTCAAGCATCAGATTTGCTCTTTGATCTTTGACAACTCTTCGAGTTTGCAAGTAAAATGTTTCACAGAGGCCACGCGGCAGAGGTCAGAATAGATTCACGCTAAGCAAATGCATTCTGGGTGTCTTATGATGTGGTTCAGAGTGTTATTTTTTGACTTACTTGCGCAGGCAGCAGATCTGTCCTTTGCTGTTTGCTTTTAATGAAGTTTGATGTAATCTGTGAGCAAATAGCCACGCAATCCAGTTATTCAAGTCATGTGGCCCAGTAAATGGCTGTTTAGGGAAAATGACACTCCACAGTAAACAAACAGCAAAATCGCCTCGTGTAAACACAGCAAATCTACAAATCCATGCCTATGGCATTTCAATCGTAAGAGCTAATAGTCTTCAGAATGACTTTGCTAATATGCGTTTTACAACCTCTAACTCCAGAGGGGAAATTTCAAGTAGTTCCCAGAAAAATAAGTCTCAAATCTCAGATGCGAAGACGAAGTTTAAATCTAATCCTAACCAATAAGTACAGCGACTAAAATCCAGTTAGTATTTAAATGCTGAAACGACCGAGATCCCAAAATAACCCGACGGCGGTTGGGTGGGATGGTAACGTTTGACTTCCCTGCTCTCCCCCTCCTTCTTCTCCCCCTGTGATCCAGGCAGTGTTTGTGCTTGGCACGTTCTGCCCAACCCTGTTCTTTTCCTCTGTAATTGTGAGCATCTGTAATTGAAGCCACTTGAGCCCAGCAGCCGTAGTCGTTGGTTCTTCAACCACATCGGGATTTTGGAGGTGCACATGCAGCGGCCCGGCAAGACGGGTTGGAAAATGCAGGAAAATGGAGAAGTACGTACGTGGGAGGAAACTTCCAGGGCTGATGAAAGAGTGTGGTTTGTCCTTGCAAACATAAACCTCATCAGAGCAAAATACTGTCACATCCCAAAAACTGGAAATTCGATTCCTAAAGGACGACATTGCATGGCTGCGTTTGGACGGAGGACCGTTGGTTTCATTGTGAAATCAGATTTATAAACAAGCTTTTATCTACTATGAGCATCACTCATGTGATTCAGGTTCCCGAGTTCAATCATGTTAAGTTGCGACTGGTTTTCCTTAGAAAAAAGATGCGTTTTTCATGGAAAAGTTCACAAGATGTGCTCAAAATCAAACTTGAAATGTATTAATCATGTGATTCAAGTTGAATCATGTTGAGCTTTGACTAGTTTTGCTTACAAAAAAAGAAGTGTTTGTCAAACAAAAGTAACAAAATATGCTTCAAATCAAACTCTGAAATGTATTAATCATGTGATTCAGGTTCCCAAGTTAAGTCATCTTCAGTTTTGACTGGTTTTGCTTAGAAGAAAAAAGTGTTTGTCATACAAAAGTGCCCAATGAAATCAAGCTCTGAAGTTTTCAAGACTGAGAATGTCACACAATCTGTTTATGTTGGCATTAGCATAATTTGACTTGCAACTAACAAATGATAAACAAAACACAGCAAAGTTTGATTCGAGACACAGCTTGCTTGTGACATCAACAACAAAAAAGCATATTCCTCCCTTAAAGGAATACCAAAAAAGACATTTTAAAAAAGACAAATTACTCACTCTCTGGCCATTCAAGATGTCGATGAGATTGTTTCTTCATCTAAACAGATTTGGAGAAATTTAGCATTAGATCAATGGATCCTCTGCAGTGAATGGGTGCCGTCAGAATGAGAGTCCAAACAGCTGATAAAAACATCACAATAATCCACAAGCAATCCACATGACTCCAGATCATCAAATAACAGCTTGTGAAATGAAAAGCTGCTTGTTTTTCAAGAAACAAATTCATCAAGACGTTTTTCTCATCAAGCCACTGTTTCAGGCTAAAATGCAAGTCCTCTATCCATAATGTTGCTTTCTCCAGTGAAAAAGTAGTCTCATCTGAATCAGGAGAGAAATATGCACAGATCAAGCACCATTTACAAGTGAAAATAGCACTAAACAAATAAGTTGGTGGATTTTGATGTGCAACAGAAGACTTTTTTTTCAGTGGTTATTATGGTTTATATTCCAAATCTGTTCTGATGAAGAAACAAACTCATCTACATCTTGGATGGCCTGAGGGTGAGTAAATTTTAAGCACATTTTCATTTTTGGGTGAACTTTTCCTTTAATAACCCAGTTTATTTTGCCTCCCTGACTATATGATTAGGCCTATATAGATATATTTTATTATTTGCATTTAACATTGGTTTAGCACAAGCACCTACTATTCTAAAGTATACTGAACATCATTTATGCACTTAGCAGACACTTTTATCCAAAGCCATCAAATCAAATCAAATCATCAAAGCGACCACATCAAACGAATGCATTTATACACTTAAACACCTTCTAATGACGCTCTCTTTAGTTAATGCAACTAGTTAGTAATCTTAAAGAGGACCGCTTAGCTCAGCCGAAAAATATAATTTAAGCTATAACCTCTCATTTCATGCTACAGCATGTGCTATCAGGGGGAATAAAACAACCTTTTCATCAAATGCGATATCTGCTCCTTTTTATCATGTCATGCAGTCCCAGTGAATCATGATTTATTACGACTCTTGAGTTATTTGATTTTGCCAGTAAAATGTTTTGCAGAGGTCATGTGGCGTCTCATCTGAAGGTCGTAGCGGGAGACTAGTAAAGCATATTCATGAGATGATGCCACATGTACAGTATAGTCTGTTTATAGGCCTGTCTGAAACTTTATTAACCTTGAGAAGGATTCCTAATGTTTAGCGCCAATTACTGTTGTGTTTTATATTCTCGTTTTGAAGTGTTAATTAACGTGAGCTATTTTCAGCGCTGAAAACATCTTGGATGCCACTATGATGTTCTTTATTTATTTAACTTTACAACCAAGTTTGGCTTATTCTTGTGAGGAACTGATCACCAGATCAGCATATTAGAATGATTTCTGAAGGATCATGTGACAATGAAGACTGGAGTAATGAGGCTGAAAATTCAGCTTTGCATCACAGGAATAAATTACATTTTCAAATAGAAAACAGTTATTTTAAATTATAAAAATATTTCACAATATTACTGTATTTCTGATCAAATGTAGTCTTGGTGAGCATAACAGACTCACAAATCACAAATGAGTTCAGTACACGCCTGTCTCTCTGTTTATTTGTTTAGACAACTTAAAATTCAAAAATCAGCAAAAGTGCATAATTTATCAGTATAACTGCAAAGAATATCTTTGCATTTGTGCAGCAACAGCCCTGCCACATGATCTTTAACCTCGTGTACCCCTCACTGCCCCCTGGTGGTTGGAGGAGCTCTGTCAACAAAAAACCTGCAGGTTATTTTACAATCTGACTAGTAGAAACATGAAATCCATAGAGCTGAAACACAGACAGGCTCTTGTGATTGCCATGGTAACATAAATTTAGACATCCATCACAAATGAAGTTGAATCAGTGATGCGAGCAAGAGAGAGAGAGAGAGAGAGAGAGTGGTGCAACACTTTCTTTTGTCTCTTAAATGAATGTTGCGGGTTCAGTTCCATAAACAGCATATGTGGCATAATGTCAATTACTATAGTCTCAACGCACAGTTTTCTTAATCAAAAACGGTAATAAAAAGTAAACAGGTCCAAGCAATCAAGCTTTTAAAAGAACAAATCTGAAGCTCACATTTTGATCAAAGCACTTCTATTATTTCTTACAAAACTACATGTGTTTAAATATGGGATGCCACCTAACAAAAAAGGTTAGCAAGTGATTTTTATCACTAGCCTCGTGTTATCCTGCATGTAATGACTTGCTTTTCCTCTGAAATGGCTTTTAATTTCAGCTGACATCGCTTGGATAATGCTAACTATTAACTAGCTATTTAGGCTTTGTTTAGGCAGCATTCTGAAAATGGCCACTTTTTTATGATTCAGTCAAATAAAATCCATCAGGAAATATTTCAGTAAGCAGTAAGGCAGTAAGTTTTAGGAGCTCATTTTTAGTCAATCCTGCAAGACAGACTTTTCAGGAGAGCAGATGGAATAAAAATGAGCTCCTAAAACTTACTTCAAACAAGAGGATGGGGTGCTGGTCCTTCAAGACTCACTCACTACTTATCTGTCGATAAAGCCTATAAAAAATTAGTCTCAGTGTTTTTCACAATAATTCAGCATGTTATTCTTATTAAGTGAGGGTAATTTTTTAGGATTTTTACCTAAGAACCTGACACCTTGTAATTGTGGAGACTCCAGGAAGGTTGCCGTTCTGGAAAATGGTGGCGCTGGAGACTAAATGCTTCCTGATGGTTTTACACCTAATTCTTCACATGAATTCTTCATTGTTTTGCAGCTAACGTTTGTCTTTTCTTCTCCACCTGTTTTTTTCTGACCTCGCTGTCTCAGTGAGCATTTTGCTGTCCAGTGGTCATGTATTAACTTTGCAATTTCTGTATTGCATTGGTTTTGAATATTTCTCACGGGGATTTAATCATTTTTGACATTTCAGTCTGAGATAAACCTCTTTTTTGGCTCATTTTATCAGTAAAAGAAAACATGCCTAATAATTCTGCAAATGTGCTTGAAGAAAAATATCATCAGAATATCACCGTGCCTAATAATTATGCACACGGTGTATATATAGTATCTCATTGATACTAAAATAACACTGGTTGAATATCCTGACTCGAAAATACATAAAACACCTCCGATTACTGGACTAAAATGGATTGCAAATGCCAGTTCAGGTTGACTTTAAGGTAACAGGTCTTCTACTCTGTATATATAGTCTAACTGCTATGATAATACACATTTAGGCTATTTTTAGATGGTTTATTTTTGGTTCAAATACAGATTTCATGTTTAAACACCATCTGCTTCTACTTTTATTATACTGTCTCTCTTTAAAAGATACTCTTGTTTAAGTGCATTCCACATTTACCACTTAAGCAGACTCACTGAATTCTTGAAAAAACTCAGCAGCAGAAATTTTCACTGGAGCTCATAAAGCAAGTGTAAATGGCATGAAGTTTTTGGAACACACACCCGTCCGTGGCAAACCCCCATGTGAAAATTGATGCCTGCATCCTTGTAATTTGCCGAAGTCACCATAAAAAGCGAGCAGCATGCATGACAATAGCTCTCTCTCATTTTACTGCCGGGCACTCGGGCCCCCTGACAGGGCCTGCTTTTCACCCCGAACCGCTCCGTTCGGCTTTTCTCCCCTCTCTTACACTGCACATCTGGCCTCTATAAGCCACTGCAGCTGTTAGTCAAATTACGTGTGCACTTTGGAGGGTCTGAACCACAGAAGGCTCCCCTCCCCGAGAGGCTGGGAAGGAACTGGCTGGATTCTGATGAGGGATCTTATTAAAGTGCCAGCAGTAGTCCTTCATTTGCCCCTGTCGCCGTAAAGCACTTTATTTCACCCTTTTCATCTAGCGCTGCACGCTCACTTGAAAGTTATTTCCTTCTGCCATATGTGTAAACAGAAGACAACCTGCCACAGATAATTAAAGAGAGACTTTTACACTGGAAATTAGATTTTTACATTGACTGAAAGAAAAACGAGCAGTGTTTGTAAAAAAATGCTTGGGTGTTCGCTATAAGGTTGTGTTCTAAGTGGTTGCGAACTGGTCAAAAAAGTCAACTTCCACATGAAATTGTTCATAATTTATCATCCACCACATGAAAATCATCAGTCTGATCACTTCTCCTTAAAAAGACATAAGATATTCAGCACAAACATTGCAGGTTACACTGTAAAAAAAATCCGTAAAATTTATTGTATAAAACCGGCAGCTGTGGTGGCCAGAATTTTACCGTAAAAAATACGGTAGCAACGTTTTAGGGTTTATGGATTTAACTTAAATTTACAGTTAAAACCCGTATTTCTTTAACTGATGTAATGTTAATATACCAGTTGAAGTTCTGAAATCTGTTTTGTACCTACACTGATAACCATCAAAATCAGGTGGTGATGAGAAAGTCACATGATGAACCAAAGCTCACCACCACAAGCAGCTTTTCCACAAGCTGAGAAGGCCAATACTAATATATATATAGATGTATATAGAAGGTGCACAATATCATTCACACAAACACTAAACACCATCATGGTGACATTCTTAAAACTGAAATATGCAATAAACATTAATTTAACAACATTAGATGTGACATACAACCTTAATAAACATAACTGATAAGGAAAAACTAAGAAGAAACGTAGTTATTTCAAAGAAAAAACATCAAATTTGAAATGCAGTGCAGGGAATTCTGGGAATGTCAATTTATGGTTTTTCCCTGTAAATTATACAGTCTTCCAAAAACGGTATTTTACCGTACAATTGTCTGAAATGTCTATTACAGTTATACACCGTATATAGTAGAAGAACTTACCGTTAACCATTTAACAGGTTTTCACTGTAGCATTTTCACAGTTTTTTTTACCGTTAAAATCACGGTCATTTTTTAAATAGAATATTTGAGAGTCTGGTGTTTGTTAGCTTGTGATAAAGTGTAAGATATGCAGCAGTGTTATTTTGGTATCATTAATACACTATTATATGTGACCCTGGACCACAAAACCAGTCTTAAGTCGCTGGTGTATATTTGTAGCAAAAGCCAAAAATACATTGTATGGGTCAAAATTATCAATTTTTCTTTTATGCCAAAAATCATTAGGACATTAAGTAAAGATCATGTTCCATGAAGATATTTTGTAAATTTCTTATCGTAAATATATCAAAACTTCATTTTTGATTAGTAATATGCATTGCTAAGAATTTCATTTGGACAACTTTAAAGGCGATTTTCTCAATATTTAGATTTTTTTTGCACCCTCAGATTCCAGATTTTCAAATAGTTGTATCTCAGCCAAATATTGTCAGATCCTAACAAACCATACATCAATGGAAAGATTATTTATTCAGATTTCAGATGATGTATAAATCTCAATTTTGAAAAACTGACACTTAAGACTGGTTTTGTGGTCCAGGGTCACATATTTCTGTTAATATTTTGAATTAGATTTTATTTTTTATATTTCCTGTTTATACTTAAATGTACTTTTTTCCTGTTTTTACTTACTTTTTTAATGTAATCTTTAATTTGTAATTTTTATAGCTTTAGTTTTTTATGTGGTTCGCATTAATTTTTCTTTATTATTTTTTCTTTATTTATTATTTATTTATTGCATTTATTTTTATTAGTTTTATTTTGTAATGTCTTTCAAGTTAATATGTATATATATATATATATATGTGTGTGTGTGTGTGTGTGTGTGTGTATATATATGTACATATATATATACAGTATATGCATGTATGTATGTAGTAGTATAGTTTTTTTATTTCTTTTTATTTATTAGTTTTAAGTATTTTAGTAGTACTTCAGTAGTACTTTAGTAGTAGAGAAAAGTCCTCTGCAAACAGCTGAAATAAAATAACTTTTTATTTATTTCATTTCAGTAAATGTTTTTTTTTTTATTTCAAGTAACTAGTAAATGTTTTTTATGGTTTTGGTTTAGTTAAGATAATAAACCCTGATGCAGTCAGACATTTTGTTGGACAGTGTGTTTTTGCTGTTTTATTATGCTGTAGTTTTCATGTGGCATTTCATGGCTTTTTGCCATCCTGCGGAAAACATTTGTAAAACTTCAAAGTGGAGCTCAAACAGTTGCCAAGCAACAATTCTTTTTGTACAGTACCCCAACAGCAGGTTGCACAGCATTGTTGTCAGTGGGGTAGTCCTGTGGGAATTACTGGAGCTCAGTATTCAACAGAATACTGGGAAGAGAAAAATCCATGTTTCAATAGTAATCATGACCATTGGCCTCCACACTGAAGTATTTAACACATTACGCATACACCAAACATTACTATGGATTTGGGACAAAGTACTATGGTAATACTATGTTTTTTCAACACTACTATGATGTCAGTATCCTTTAAAGCCCATTTGAGTGTTATTTAAACAACAAATGTTTAATTTTTATATTAAAATAAATAAATATTGAAGCACATTTTACAAGAGAATACAATTTCAATCTTTCTACTTAAATACTTTGTGTTTATTTCAAGGTGTTACTTATTTCTTTGTAATTACTTTTGAAATTTACTAGCAATTTCTGAGTAAAAACTATTTTAAAACAAATCCTACACACATTTTTTTTTCAGTGGACACAAGAAACAATTTTGATTTAGAAATTACTAGTTCACAAACAATTACAAAGAAACAGCAAGTAATACATTGAATCAAACATGAAATTTGAAACCGAAAAACTAAAATAGTATTTTCTTGTGAAATGTATAAAAAATGTTCCAACAGTATTGGACATTTATTTTCACATTTAATTGAATGAGTTACTTGCAGTTTCTTTTTAATTAATTGTGAAATTTGCTAGTGATTTCTGAGGGAATTCTCACAAAAAAACATATGTTTTTTTCATGATCAATTATTATTAATTCATTGAAATAAATAGATTAAATTAATTCCTTATTTTTTGACATTGTCAATGATTAAAACTCATACAAGAAAGTGTGTATTTTTGGTGCTTTCTTTTCACCATTATAATCACCTTTTTGCTTTTTTTTGTGGTTCACTCAAATAGCCTGCGGTGTGACAAATGAATTTTTAAAAGAACAATTATTCCACGTGGTCTTTTAATTAATTAACATGAGCTCATAAAACCTGCGGGCATAATAATTGTAGACAAATTAGAAAAATGTGTTAGCTGGAGTTTGAAATGTCATGTCAAACACTCATGAATAAAAGCATCATAATATTACCATCTATACAATCACGGTACTTTTTTGCAAGAGAAAAAAATCTGGAAGCTCACCTGGAAGAGAACTGCTTACATATGGAGTCAATTTTGACACAAAAAAGTGCATTTGCGTGATTTCGCCTGTAAACTAGAACGGTGCGCTCCTTGAATTCAGCTCACGTCACACGTCTGCTTTTCTATAACTTGCCCACCTGCTATGAGACAGATATTAGCTGAAAGCAGAGACATAATATCCTTCTTGTCACAGAATTGGAACAACTGTTTTTATGTGGGCTTTCCTGTGCCCTTGTTAATTAAAACACATTCTGAAAATTACCTGTCACCTAGCAACGACGTAGAAGTCTATATTCAACAGAGTGAAAATGAATAATCCCACAGTTAAGAGGGCCGTCGTGGGGGAGTATGGGAAATCAGCCCATGTGACATGGAGAGAAATGATACGTCAGCCACCATCACTAAATCTAACAATGTCACAGGTGGTGTGTGTGCAACAGCGTGAGTGCCAAATAAATACTGGGAAGTGCAGCACAGCGAAAATCAGCGGAACGCGCTGCACAGTGTACACAGTGTCAGCAGAACAAAGTCCAGCTATCGATTCCAACACTTACAGCAAAATAAGACCAGACACATGCAACTGACAAAGACAACTTTTTTTTTGGAGATTAACAAGTTATATGACTAAGCAACATTATATAACCATTATAGTTTTTAAAAATATTTATAAAAATATTTTTGGACTATATAGATAATTATAATGTATAATGTTAACTAAAAGTTATATGTAAATTAATATATACTTTGTGCATTAATATTATAATTCTATATATATATATATATATATATACACACACACACATACACACATATATACATAATAATATATAATTTGTATATTAATATTATAATATATAATATCATATAAATATATATATAATGCACTTAGTAACATAATATATAAACTTGTACAATTATATACTGCACACCATTACACATTTAACATTATATTAATAAATAAATGTTTTTATTTATATATAGATAATAAAAAATAAAAAATAATAAAATAATATTAATATTATATAAATAAATAACTCATATACTCTGTGTGTGTGTGTGTGTATATATATATATATATATATATATATATATAGTGTATATAGTCAAAAGTTGTTGAACAATAAGATTTTTAAAGTTTTTTAAAGAAGTCTCTTCTGCTCACCAAGCCTGCAAATACAGCAAAAACAGTAAAATTGTGAAATATTTTTACTATTTAAAATAACTGTTTTCTATTTTTATATATTTTAAAATGTCATTTATTCCTGTGATTTCAAAGCTGAATTTTTAGCATCATTACTCCAGTCACATGATCCTTCAGAAATCCTTCTAATATTCTAATTTGCTGCTAAAAAATATTTATTATTATTATTATGTTGAAAACAGTAGATTTTTTTCAGGTGTCTTTGATGAATAGAAAGTTCAGAACAGCATTTATCTGAAACAGAAATCTTTTGTAATATTATAAACGTCTTTATCATCACTATTGATAAATTTAAAGCATGCTTGCTAAATAAAAGTATTCATTTCTATCATTTCTAATGAATTAATATGTGTGTGTGTGTGTGTGTGTGTGTGTATGTGTATTTACACACACATTCCCCCGGTTTCACAGACAAGGCTTAAGCCTAGTCCTAGACTAACATGTAAGTCTGAGTTGTTTCAACTGAAAGAAACTTGCACTGACTGATCTTAAAATATATCAGTGCCTTTATTTTGTCTCAAGATGCACACCAGTAATGTTTTTTTTTTCCAAGCACATTTATAAAAATTGCTTAAATGTCCTAATTGAACTATGATCTAATCCTGGCTTAGTCTAAGCCCCGTCTGTGAAACCGGGCCATTATGTATTACTTGAATTAACTAGAATTAATATATTTAATACCTAAATTGTATATTTTACTTGCATGTGTATGTATACACACACACACACACACACATTTATAGAAAATGTATATTTGCATCCACATAAAATGAAGATGAATTTGTTCTTCTTGTTTTAAACTCAACTTTTCTGTCCTCCAGATCAGCCTTTTCCAGTCACACGTTGTCACATAACCAGGAGACGTGTGCGAGTGTGAACATGAAATACGCAAATGGTTTGCACGTTTATCAGTGTTTATCAGCCTGTCCCTGGAGACGTGGACATCTGTACTGGAGAGAGTGAGAGCTGGCAGTGCCAAGGCCTGGCATCCCTTCCCTCCAGTCTGGATTCAAACAAGCTGCTGCTGGAGCTGACTGAAGGATTGCTTAAAGGCCTAAGACAGCTGAAAGCTTTTCATTCGCTAAAGCAAGCTTTACTATTAACGTCATTCATAATTAGTGATATAAACAAATCTTGAACTTGAATTATTCAACATCAGCGTGTAACTCATCCCGCATTGTTTGTGCTACAGACATGAATGAAACCTCAAATCATGCTGCTTATTGAGAAGAGATGTGCTATTAATTTTCTAAGTGATCATATTCGCAATTTATGCTTGGAGGATGATAAATCAGGAGAAAAAACATTCACATTGAAGGAGAAATCCGAGCTGTATCTACACTACAGAGAAGACATGATGTTTTGTTTTCAGGTAAAATCAAGATGCATTTACCTTATAAACAAGACTGCACAAAATATTAAGGTTTGTTTCAGTGAACGTATCTTACATTAAGTTTATTTTCTTATGTGGCACTTGAAGATTCTTATCAGTGAAACATGAATGAAAAAATCTGCCAATTCAAGATAGATTTTCTGAAGACAAACTTTATCCCTTTACACAGTTTTGCTCATCAGGTCAATTTATACTGTTTAAAAAGATGATTAGATATTTTACCTGGAAAACAAGACACACTGTGGCAACGACTTTTCCTTTCACTCGCATTTCTGTCAGAAGAAAATAAATAGTAACTTTAGGGGCCAGATTTACTAACAGCTTGCACCAGCGCAAACCATCTTTTAGCGTTAAAACAGTACTGTCAGGATTTACTAAAGAAGCGCAGTGAAGAATTAGCACTGAAAAGAAGTGGACACAGTTATGTTTGCGCCTGACCTTATTGAATATGCATTTGTAGGAGTTTCCCTTTCAGTCGCAAAATTTATGGTATTAAAATGAATCATGCAATGCCATTTACTAACCTTTGCGCTCGTCAAATTACTGGTATTTGCGCTATCATTTATCGCCCCCAAAAAAGCATGTCTTAATGCAGCCGCTAATTTGCGCTGCTCTTGGTAGATTGCGCTGGTCATTATGGAAATGATCTGGCTGCGTCTGTGTTCTTTAACGTGCGCATTGTCAGTAAATCACACGCAGAATTTTCCCCTCCCATCTTTTTTGCGCTCTAACGCTAATTTGCCCTGTTTAGTAAATCTGGCCCTAGATCTCTACTAAATGCCTGTTGCACTTACATTCTGTTGCAAACTTAAAGATGAAGTCTTTTCTGCGGCTTTAGGGATTTCAAAACCAATTCTTCCATTAGTTACTGGTCGCAGATAGCAGATATTTAGCCCTGCCCCAAACTCATGCCATTGGTCGATTTAGTGCTGCTGTGTCAGGCTGGCAAATGTTTTACATATTGTTCTCTCTGCATATTCTAAATAATCGTGATTAGGGATACACCATACTAAATTTCTAAGCCGATACTGTTAGCTGATTATTCATAATGATTTCTGCTAATGCTGATACCAATAGCATGGTTTTCCTAATGGTGCAATATGTAAAATTGACAGCTAGAGGTTGAAATGGGTAATGGGTCTCTGACACAGATCGTTTGAAACCTTCTGCCGTACGCTGAGTTTTCCACCAACTGGCAACCCAGAGTGTTGCAATCCTATTGGGTAAACTGGCAGTAGGCAGAATCACACAAATCAAAACAAACACGCACATTCCAACAACGCACATTTCAAAGTAGGAAAACTAGCTGTAGCATTGTTTTTCTGAGAAACAAGTAAGTATGTCAACTTAGCATTTTTCCTAAATATCTGCAAACATATTACGGTATATTTATGCTTTAAGCCAAAAGTATACTTTATATTTGTACGCATACACTAGAGTATGCGCAGCCTTTCAAAGTATGCTCCATTTGATAACATGTGCGAATGCAGGCAATTGACACATGCGCTCTAAATAGTTTCTTTATCCAGTGTCTGCGCTATTTCTCAGCAGAAGTTATGACCGATAAAAATGTCTTTGTACTCTTTTAAACTAAAGTTGCAGCTATCTCATAACCCCTTCACACAAACACTTGTCATACTGGAGGTATGCTTGTTTCAAAAACGGGTCCGGGAGTAAGTTCATTCAACACAGAGTATGTTCCTGGTTAAGACTCAAGACATTCTCAACAGAGCGACAAATCGACGAGTCACTATGGAAACAGACACTAAGAAAAAGCATGTCATGAGGTGCGTCCCAAATCGCATAGGGTACTTATGCACTATTCTATGACGTATTATAGTATAAATAGTGCGAGTAGTGTGTTCACACTGAAAATTCCAAAAAGAAAAAGTGCACTTTAAATACCCGGATGATGCACTTAAATAACCGAAAAAATGAAGTGAGGAATGGAGACTTTATGCACTCATTATTTATGACAAAATCACCTTATAAAATTCATACACTATGCACTTATGCGCTATGCATTCAGCCATGTAGTGTATAAGTGCATAGTGCGTCATTTGGGACGCAACTATGCTGTTTCTTTCTTCTTCTTTTGTTCAATGGTCATTTACATGCTTAGAGCATATCGCCACCTAATTGATGGTTGTGCAATCAATCATAAGTTCTCTTACCAGACAATACCGTTTATCGGCTGACACATCGGTGCATCTCTAAATGTAATAGGAGAAATGATGACATCACCTTTCAGCTCATTTCGTGCTAGATCACACAATTCGTGATCGAACACAGGGGTAACGATATTGACGATAGTGTGATTTTGTCGAGCGTGTTGCCAGTATACATCACACCGCTTTCCCCCGGGCCCTGAACAGTGAGACAAGAACCGAATGAGTTTAGAGATCTCAGCATCAACACCAGCTGCTGTTCCCAGAAACACACACACACACACTCTCTCTCATGCCTGTGGTCTCTCTTCCACCCATTCAGCCAACACCCAGAGATCAGCCCACGCCACGCCGCGCTCACGCTCACCAGCGGCTGCCCTCCCTCTGCGAGAGAGAGACAGACGGGTAGGTTGGCTGCACAGTATGCAGCTCACGGTCCCTGGGGGAGTATAATCTGTAGTTAACCACAGGTCTGAATACTCTCCCTACAGCCCCTCATAGAAACCGAACTCTCGCTCCGAGCAGACACACACACTTCAGCCCTGCATGAGGAGAGATGCATTTCATTTTAAACATGTTGAAAATATGACACTTTCATCAACTATCCCTAGCACAGATTTCCATTAACATGCATTAGAAAAACAAACTGAACATGCAGAATGCTTCCCAGAGGAAATGCTGCTGCTCAGAAGTTGGGCTTTCTTACCTAAGGACACTTAAGGGAGTTCTCAATTAAGTATCGGTTCTCCTCAAATTCCTTTGGAGAAATAAAAATAATCATGATCAAGACAAATACTGACATGCGCAACTGTATTTAAGCAATATCACATGGACGGGAAATGACAAAATCGTTTATTTTGCATGTATTCAAAAATGAAAGATTTTATTTTGTATGTGTGTATACAGAGGTGGTTAGATTACTTACAAACTGTAGTCTGATTCCATAACAAATTTCATGACAAAAATTGTGGTTAGTAACATAATCCCTTACAGTCCATAATAGTACAATCTATAATATAATCAGACTACTTTTATTTATCACATTGATTTAAATAGGATAATCTTGTACCACATAGAAAAATACAAAGAGTAAGACAATATATTCCATTCGTTGTTATTAACGACATGAAGTGCATTAAACATTACATTATGTCAAGGTTTCCAAATCTTGGGTTTGTGAATTTGATGCTGATAATGAATTAAATCATCATTTTAAAATTCATTTTAAAATAACATCATAAAATCATTTATTTTAAAATTACATCAATCAAAATAAAACTTACAAAAGACAAAAGCCTTCCAAAGACATTAATTAGGGAAAATCAAAAAATGATGAATAATTTATTGCTATTGTGTGAATAATATGTAATCATGTAATCAATAAAAAGTAACTGTAGTCTGATTAGTGAGTATTTTAAAATGTAATTTAATCTAATTATAAATACATAATTTTTGAGATCTGATTAGACGTAATACATGTAGTTTTGTTTTTGTTTTTAAAGCAGTTTTTTTTTTTTAAAAAAAACTGCTTTTTAAACAAAATAAATGTATAATTTAATTTAAATTAATTAATTATTTTGCATTAATTAAACATTTATATATTGCATTTATTATAAAATATTAAGATTAATTATTTAGACAAATAATGCTAAAATATATCTAAAAATATATAAAGATTAAATTTACTGTATGCAATATCACATGGCAAAAACAAACAAACAAACAAACAAAAATTAATAATGAAAAATTAAATAAGAAATAATGAGGAAATTAATTTGGCCTTTATTGTATTTAGTCCAAAATATAACATTTTACATAAAATGGTACTTATAAAATATTTTCTTCTAAAATGAGCATATTTATGTTTCAATCTCTAATGGAGACACGTGGAGATTGTCTACTGCAGGAGAAAAATCCTGACACAGAAAGTGTCTCAAATTTCTCAGTTTATCTCATTGCCAACTAGGAGAAACAATGGAGATATTACAGAAGTGTGTTCAGCCAACTGTTCCACCCTAATGAAGGGAAGTGTAAACAGACAGAAGTTACAGAAGCTACTGTTTCTAGTGACAAAATATGCTCCTAGTATTTTTATGCACTATAAGCATTCATGAATGATATGAGTGAGTGTTATGCAGTCCATTTGCAGCATCAAATTAGATGGTGATTCATTCTAGAACAGTTTCGTGCAGCGAACACTACAAAAGGATATGAACACTAATGAATATGTAGACAGTAAAACACATCCCGACCTGTGGTAAATGAAGCAATATTCTGGCCCGAGCGAGCGGAAATTTGAATGAGTCAGACACAAAAGCAAATGATGTCAGAGAAATCCGACAAGGCAATTAAGACAAAGGCGGCCATAATTAAACAGGAAGTGCCTGCACGGGATTCTCCTGCACTGTTGTAAAGCCTTATTTTAGTCCTGGAATACATCAGCAATCTTAAAAAGCCAGCCGGTGCATGTATGTTGAGCGATGAGATTGTCATATGTAGCTCTGCAGCGCTGGAGCTTTATGACAGATGCCTGCGAGTCCATTCATTATCTGGGTTTCATTACAGTTATTGAACTTTCGCTTCCATGCGTCAGAGCCGAACTACTGGGCCTTAAATCCTGCGAGGTTCTTAATCAAAACCAGCCCGAACCTCCTCTCTGCCTGTCTTACAGCAAAAATGTCATCTCCTCTCCAAACTTGCACCCTTCATCTCCGTCTCCCTCTCTCCCTCGCTTCGCTTTTGCTCCTCTCTCTCTTTCAGTCTTGGCCCTCGAAATTCTGGAAAAATGCACCCCCCTGAAGCGGCGCTCTCTTATCTGAGTCCAAAAGAAGTCATCAAAAAGCCCGCGGTTGAGCCGTTTCCCTCCAGTACCTCGGCGAGCACAGTCACCAGGAATGCAGCGAATGGACACAGTATGTGCACGGTATAGAGCGGAATTAGCCTTATATAGCGTTACGGAGAGGTTCAACGAGACTTGCTCAACTGCATTTATCAATATTTATTGAAGGGGGCATATAATAGGAAACATGATTCTCATTGCTGTGGTGAAGTAAAGGCTGTTTTATACAGTACATGGTAGCTTTGCTCTGCAACTGCAATGACGCCTGCGACTGCTTCAGCTCAAGCTAACCCGTTAATGCAAACATTGTAATGCATGTAATTTTCATTTCATCTTGTAATTAAGGAAATGAACATAACCATAAAATGCATGGGTGAAATGGAAAAAAAAAATGCCAAAAATAAATAAATAAAAATCAAAAAATAAAAATTTTATATGTATGCACACGCACAAACTAATAATGTAAAATCTATTTAATATTATAAAAATTACATAAAATGATGTAATTTTCAAAGATAATGTCAAAATTACTTTTTAATATAAATGATTATATTATGTACAATCTGTTATGTATGTTAGCAATGTCACAAGGAAATTTTATATTGATAAATACAATATTATAATACATTTTATAATTACAATAAACAATGCTGAATTAATTTTAATGAAGTTTAGCTTTATTGTATTTTATATATATATATATATATATATATTAAATACAATTACTGTATTTTTTTATCACAGTAATCACATTTTTAAAACAGTAAAAACAGTAATATTGTGATTAATATTAGCAATCTCACAAGGAAATTTTATTTAATAATAAATACAATATTTAATAATACATTTTATAATAATTACAATAAATAATGCTTCATTGTATTTATTATATTTACTATATATATATATATATATATATATATATATATATATATATATATATTATTTATTTATATTAACTGTTTGAATATATTTAAAAAAAAATGTAATTTATTCCTGTGATGGCAAAGCTGAATTACCCCAGTCTTCAAAGTCTGGGGAAAAACAAAAAAACAAACAAACAAACAAACAAACAAACACACACTTATACAATTTATATAAGTATATATATAAATTTATATATTATATTTAATTATTATTAACATGAAATTTTTTTTTTCTTCATTTACAGAAAAAGTTAAAAGCTTTATTTTGCTTTTGTTCATTTAGCAAGACTAATAAAGAATGATTTTCCTCCAGTGTGAATGCTATTTTATTTTTTATAATGATATTTTGTGTTTTATAATGAGCTGATTTTTGATCACTTGTGTGTTTATGGTAAGCACACATGTATATTCTTGTACTACTCTTCTCTATAAAGCATTAAAGCATTTCTAAATGATTGTTGTGACCATGGACTATTCAATAAAAGTCAAAGTTAAAAAGCAGATTGACAATCACAAAATGGCCACCAAGCAAAAAAAAGTTGTCCGATACTGTAATTCAGTGGGATAAATGGATTAGTCTCCATGGAGACGGCAGGCGGGAGTTGTAGTATGGAGGTATCGCAGTCTTCACCCAAACAGATGGGCGCTGAGACGGCAGGGAGCAGATCAATATCCATGTGCTCGAGTGAACACAGGCCTTCCTTGTCTGCTGGATCCAAACCAGCCTGAGGGCCGCCACGGCCTCTCCTCTCTCTCGCTCACTCACTGTCTTTGTCTTCCCTCACAACTGACCGTTTTCTCACTGCGGACACTCGCTGAAAGAGATGCTTATGATCCCGAGGTCATGAAGAGACTGGAGGACACTAACCGCATTCTACAGATTAATAATCTAACAGATGACAGTCAAGCCATCTTGAAACAACAATGAAAGAACCTCACAGAGAGTTAACTGACTTGCCTTCATGGGAGCTTGTAAATGTACCAACTGTTCTGGATGCGCTAAGCTTCGACATGGACTGTGAGAGCAGGGTAAAATTACAATAATAAACAGCTGAAGGAATATTCTGGGGGTTTAAGTACATTTAAATGTACGACAAACAGAAAACTCTCAAAGAGCAGCTCATTATAAGAATCAAAATGTAAATGGACATATAAGATACTGATTAAACCACCATAAAGTCAGTAAAGGTGTTTACATACACAGTAAAAAGGGGTTAAAGGGCAAAAATCTATATTTAGTGTAGTTATATATAGTTATTTTTATCCAGTGTGACTTACTTTTGTCCAAGGAAAGAAAGACATATATATATCTCCTTGGACAAAAGTCACTCACTTTGGATAAAAATAACTTCTAAATAAATAATTGTAGGCTATATAATAAATGTATACAAATAAATGCATATATAATAAAATAATATTGTAATTAATAAATCCATATGCCTATAAAATAAAATATTTTATTAGATTTTTTTTTAATAATAAAATATTCAATTCTGTTCTTTAGAACTAACTATTCATCAAAGAATCCTGACAAAAATTTATCATGGTTTCCAAAAAAAGCAACCGTTATATCATAATAATAAATTATATCATAATGATAAATGTTTTTTAAGCAGCAAACCAGCATATTAGAATAATTTCTGAGGGATCATGTGACACTGGAGTAATGATGCTGAAAATTCAGCTTTGCATCACAGGAATAAATTGCAGTTTAAAATATATTCAAAAACTTATTTTAAATTCTAATAATATTTCACTAAATTTCTACTGTATTTTTGACAAAATAAATAGGAAACTTCTGTTTAAAAATAATCTTGCAGTCCCTAAACTTTTGAACATTAATCTACATAAAAAAATAATTACACAAAAATCTATCTTAAAAAAAGCTGGAACTAAAAGTACGCACTATACTCCTAATCTTTAACACTAGACTGCCATTCAAACAAGCATGCCCGTTGTACGCTATATAGAACTGATACTATGCAAATTGGGATACTGCCAGAAACTGTGATTGTACTGTAAAATTACAATAATAATTCACTCAAACCATAACGTCTGAGCCGCTCTGCAGTGATGGTGTGGATAAGAGAGATTTTATGGTAAGATGGTTTGTTCACTGGGATGCTTGTGTGCTACTGTGGGGGCGTTCTTGGAGAGAGCAGCTATGAGAAGTTGCTGTGAGATTGCTCCAGGCCTGGGTTGAAAAGCCATGGCAGAAGGTCATTAGAATCTGGTTTCACATTAGCATGTGCTGAATGGGATTACCCAGCCAGAGGAGCTCAGAGGAGACACACACACACACACACACACACACACACGCATACTTACCCTACAGGCTTTACTGCTAACAGAGCAGCCATTAGCAGAACACTAGCAAATAGTCTCTCCTCTCTGTCTGTCTGCTGCTGTTTCATTGTTATTTTTTTCCTACAAGTTTTTCCTACGTTTGTCTGTGTCCTCAGACTCCTCCATCGGGCTCTTTCTCTGTCTCATCACACACTCACATAGAGAAAGAGAGAGAGTTGGAGCAAGGCTGGAGTCAAAATATTCACTGCATGACTAAAAATGGAGTCTCTGTTGACTGCAACACCTTCAGAGAAAAACTCCCTCAGGCTAAAACACATCTACAGGGATTTTTTGATATAATAATCATGTTTTTATTTTGGACAGCTCTTGTACAACCACGGCAATGATCAAAGGCTTATTAAGTAGTTCACAATGATTTAATAGCTAAAAAATATTTTAATAATATTTTATACATAGTAATATTTTTATTTTTAATTTTTATTATATATTCACACACATATGTGTGCGTGTGTGTGTGTGTTTGTGGGAAAAAATATATATATAATGAAAAACAAATTACTAAAATGATATTAATATATAATTATATTATATTACTTTATTACTAATATTGTAATATATATATATATATATATATATAAACAAAAAAGAAATATTACTACTATTTTAATATACGTATGATTATATGATTACCATTAATAATAAGTTAATATATTGAACACAAAAAAAAACATTATTAACAAAAAAGACTTTCTAAGTAGCAGCTGGAATGCTATATTGACCAAACAGCATCCAGGACCAGAACTATCTGTTGTATAAGAAGCCATCAGACCTTCTATCATCATGTGACTTCAAGACTTTATGCCTCAACCACAATAGAGCAGCCAGACTTAACCAGGAGATGCATGTTTGGTCTGGTGTAATGAGCAGCAGAGAACATCTCACAACATTTCTGCATGATATTGCTGTTACCATCCTGCAAGAATGATTCATCATCAAAAACACGCATCCAGGAACATTGCCAACAGGCCGAGCATCTATGAAAACCTGCTCTCTGCTTCAAGCACAACTTAAGATTCCATTGATTTTCATGAGGGAAATAAAATCGCACTAGAGTTTAGAGGGCAACTTTTATGGTTTTATCACCGGAATGAGCGCTAAGATGAGACAAATAGTTCGCTCTGGATTTAGAACTGAATGCTTGAACAGCACACAAAGTCATGTAATAAGATGTTCTCATGGCTAAATATCAAAAAGTCAAATTCATAGATGAGATGTAGCATCAATAATGATGCACATGTTATATTGTCTGTAAATGACTTTAATTTTATGACCTGAGTGATCTGTCTCTCTGAGCAGCAACATGAAGAGAAACCACACCTCAACACTGCCCTCTACTGACAGACAAATCATATCACAACAACCACACTCCAGCCTTTTGAGTTAAAGCCGAGACTCACGTGAAAAGTCCAAAATAAACATTTACTGAGACTAAACAGATGTCAGAAGAATATATTAGAACAGCTCACATTTACATTGTAAACAACATCTATTAGGTGAAATTGGCACTTAAAAATGTGAATAACATAAGTGGACTAAAATGATTTCAAAAACATTAAATGCCCCCTTTAAATCACACCTTACATCAGCATCCACTGCAAAATTTTCAACATTACTTGCATTTTCAATTTTGCCAAACAAATACACCAATAAACTACACTACTGTACATAATCAAACAGTACTACAACCAAAGCTACCAGTGCAACCCCTCAAGGAAATAAATAAGGCTCTGTTACCCAGTGTAAAAACAGCTGTGCATCTACTGAAACAGGCTACACTAGGTCGAGTTCATTTTTTATAAAACCTAAAACCTGTTGCAGTTTCATCTTTCTGCACGACTCCATTCGGCCGGTGGATCTCGAGGGCCTTTGGGTTTCTTTATGCGACATCTGAAACCTGAAGACAAACACAGACAATGTTTAAAATCACCAGGTGCAGTGAGAAACACAAGATAACAGAGAACAGGTTAAGACGAATTCATATGGATCAGGATTGAATACATGTGCGTTTTTGGTTTTTTTTAATAGTTTTTTTACAAGAATGATGTTGCATTCTTCAGAACCTGGCTGCCAAGGCATTTCCAAGTGACTGCTATGATGTTCTGAGTGTTTTTGTGTGTTGCCAGAGTGTTATTCAAAAATACACATTCTGTAATGCATTTCCTCACATGATTCAAAACCTGTAAGACGTTCTTTCTTCTGTGGAAAGAAGATTTAGATATTTGGACTAATAAATGACGTTTCAAAGTCGCATAATTTTACTCCACAGAACAAAGAAAGTCATACAGGTTTGAAAAGACATAAACGAATGCTTGAATACTGAAGATTGGAGGTCTGGTCAAACCTCTAAGCCTAAATATTAGCAACAGTAGAAGTGATGTTTGCCTTTGCCGGATATGGGTACCCTTCAGGCCTAGAAACCACACTGCTGCCTCTTTGTTGTGGTTGTAAGTGTGTGTGTGGTCTAAAAAGCTCAGTTAGAGCAGTTTATCTCTTGTAAGGCAGCAGTTTATTTCTTTTTATTTACTAAATGACAAGTTAGCAATTCACATGTGCACTGTAAGATTGATTTAGGCAGCTGTTCAACTTTTAGACAAACTAGAAAGTGTGATAGCACACAGTTTTGTCCAAAGACTCATCAAAAACCCATCCAAATCTAAATGTTTATCTGCTCAGTATTCTTGTTGTGTACAGAATTAAGATTTAGTGTGCATATGGCATTACTCACCCAGGCCACCCGGGGCAAATGGGCTGCTGGTGTCCTTGACAACACTAGACACATATTCATAATCATCATCTGTAGAAGACTGGCTCTCAGCTGCGAAAACATGTTTAACAGCGTTTAACAACTTAAAAACCAAACTCAGAGTATGAGAGTGAAACCAGCACTGATCTAACACTTCTTCCTGTTTACTGCTAGATAGTGTTTCACACTCATTTGGTCGATAAGGAGCCTCTGGGGAACTGAAGCGACTCCTACATCACTAACAGCACAGCTTTTTCTTTATGGACAGTATTTGAGTGCACTCATAGGTGGGTTATGGAGATAATAGAAGTCATTCGTCATCAGCATTGTGGGTTCAAATTTGCATAAACCTATAACCTATAATTTAAGTTTTTGAGCACAATTTATGGCATGAAATTGCTGAAAAAACATAAAAAGAATACAAAAATAAATAGCTTGTAATAACAAAATATATAATAAATAAAAATATAATTTGTAAATTAATGAAATTGGCTTTGAAATGAAATGAATTTTTTATAAACATTTTTTTTATTTGTGACCCTGGACCACAGGTCTTGAGTAGCACAGGTTTATTTGTAGCAATAGCCAAAAATACACTGTATGGCTCAAAATTATCGATTTTTTTTATGCCAAAAATCATTAGGATATTAAGTAAAGATCATGTTCCATGAAGGAATTTTGTAAATTTCCTACTGTAAATATATCAAAACTTCATTTTTGTTTAGTAATATGCATGGCTAAGAACTTCATTTAGACAAATTTAAAGGCGATTTTCTCAGTATTTTGATTATTTTGCACCCTCAGATTCCAGATTTTCAAATGGTTCCTATCCTAACAAACCATACATCAATGGAAAGCTTATTTATTCAGCTTTCGGATGATGCATAAATTTCAATTTTGAAAAATTGACACTTATGACTGGTTTTGTGGTCCAGGGTCACATTTTAATATTCTTTTTGCACTAGTACATTTTAAAATGCCTGTGGTGTGACCAATACATTTTTAAATGTACAAATAGTCCATGTAGACTCTCAGTTAATAGTTCATAAAACACATGGCATAATTAGAAAAAAATAAGGATTATGTCAACCCCCCCAATTCAGCATAAGAATTTATTTATTCATTTTTTGTGGAATGAATCATTTAAACACGCTCTTTTTATTTAATTAAAAATAAATAATATTGATAAATAATGTGTAAATTCACACAGAAAAATCTTTTTCCAGATCATAGCAAATAAAACACATAATGGTGCACTTACTTGCACTTGGGGTTCGTGAAAGAGAGCTGTGTGGCTAAGGAAAACACATTTCATTTAATTAGTTTTAATGATATTCTTTGCAGGTCTTAATCTGTCATTATCAGGGTTAAAAAGACTGTGATCATCAGTCAAATACACATTAGCGTCATATTTACTGGAAATATTCAATCTGTCAGGTTATTTTTACTAAATGTACTGCCTGTAAGTGTGTGCTAAAGCTTGTTAACTTGTGAGTGTGATCTCAGCTAGAAGCCTCATATCACAGGAAGAGGCTGAATGTGAATGTGAAACACAAACAAGAAAGTAATGTGACGTCTACAAGTGAGCAGACACGAATCACAGGCCAATAACTGCATATAAGTGTGGCATATAAGATTAATATGTACTTAGCACTTTCATTTAACATCTTATATGCTAACACGAAAACCAAACGAACCCATCTGCCAAGCAAAAAATGACTGCAAACATCTTATTACCAAGAGATCATTTACCTGTGAATCTCTATCCATGGACCTCAACTCCCCTGAGAAAGAGAGAGAAAAAAAAAATTACTCAGAAATTATTATTAAAAATGTGTTATATTTATTATATTTTATACTGTATGTTTACTGTTGTATTACATGCAAGTATGGAAAATGACAAATGATTTTTTTCCTCTAAAACAATTTACTTTTTAAATGAAGTATGCAATTTTTTTATCTTTTTTTGTTTTTTTGTTTTTTTTAAATACTTCCTCTTATCTCAATTTAAATATTAAAATGCATACATTAAGCCATTCATTGGTATGTAACTGGTGTGTAAACATTGTGGCGCTGTATAAAACATCTAACCTTCAACAAATGATGTGAATTTGGAGGTGGGACTATCTCTTGGTTGACCAACAGCAGATGGCAGAAAGTTTATGATACTATGTCTGAAAAGGAAATCTAGCTTACTATTCAGTATGCACTGTATGCTGCTGACTATTTCCATTTGGTGGCACCCCAGTGGCATTAAAAAAATTACACACTTCACCTTTTAGGACTCGCTGTCGACGCTTTAAAAGTTCAAAAGGGGATAAAACAAAGAGAATTTTAATTCCCTGAGAGATATGGAAATACAAGCTTCAAATAACTGAAACTTTAACAGATAAACACCAAACGAGAGGGCTCTGAATACCCTGGTGATCACATAAAAGAGAAGAACGTGAACAGAACAGAGTCATGGGAGGACAGTGAAAGCAGCAAGCAGAAGTTTCCAGAACTTAGCTCTCATAAAACAAGCAAGTTCCCCCTGACTAAAACGATCTTCCTTTTAGTGTGCAGCTGAAGTCACGAGTTTGCATTTTTTGTCTGCTTTTATTTTCAGTTCAGCAGACTTTATCCTAGCAGGCTTCAGTTAGCCAAGAGGTATTCAGTCTTATTTTTGGGTTCAAATTAGACCAATCTATGTTTTTTATGTAGCTGACTTAAAAAAAAAAAAAAGTTACGACTAGTCTTAGAGAGAAAAAAAATGCGAGTGTAAGCATTTTATGCAGTCAGCCACAGGGCAGTGTTGTTGTTAACTAAAGGTAAAACTACTAACAAATGTTTCTGTTAATTTAAATAACACTAAAACGAAACATATAAATAATAGATGAAAAACTTGGAAAATTAGAAAAGTACTAAAAGATTTTTGAAAATGTAAAAAATAAATGAAAGCTAAATAAAAGTATTTTTAAAAAATGACAAAAAATGACCAAAACTAAAATGAAAATAAAAACTGAAAATATAAAAATACAAGCTAATTCAAAATATTAATAATACTACAATAGTAAATAAATAATACTAAACCAACACTGGATCAGTATGATTTCTAAGTGATTATTTCCTGGCTACTGAATTTTTAACTCGTTGTATCACCTAGTGTTGCTTTCGTCAACGAAAATTATGACTAAATATCGCCGTCAACGAACCTTTATCATGTGACGAAAACGAGACGAGACGAGACATAAATGCTGGTCATGTGACGATGACTATAACTAAATGTATAATGCAATATTGTTGACGAATAAAAACGAGACTAAATGTGCTTTACAAAATAAAAACTATGCTAAAATGTCTCCTCATTTTCGTTGACGAAAACGAGACGAAACGAAATGTTATAACGTTATTTCGTCTCGATTAGCTGCGTTATTATTATTATTATTTTGCAGTATTTCTGTTTCCTGTGTCTCGCTTCAGCGGCTGCATCAGGTCGCACTGCGCAGACGCAGGCGACGTCACTTCCTCAAGCCCCACTCGCGGCATTATTTAGAAGACGACAACAACAAAGTACCGATGGCTGGCCGGCCAGCCGGGGTTCGTCTTTGGGAGAAAATGTATGCGTGTGTACTTCTAACATGTTTAGTTGGTAAAATAAATGTTGTAAATTCAAATCAGAGCGTCTTCCGTGTCTGGAATGGATGTATTCTTGAGTCTATAAGGTAACAATAATATAATAAGATAACCTTGTTTGAAATGGGTTTGGCTAAAAGAAATTTTGGTTTCGTCTATACTACTAGGTATTTATACTATATTGACTGGTTTAAATAGAACTGCATTACTAAAAAGAGACTAAAATACAATTTTCATTGACTAAAACTAGACGAAAATAGTCATGGATAATTCTGACTAAAATGCTCAGACTTTTAGTTGACTAAAACTTGACTAGACTAAAAGGAGTATGAACATGACTAAAACTAATAAAAACTAAAATGACAGCTTCACACAAAGACTAGACTAAAACTAAAATTAAAAAAGGCTGCCAAAAACAACACTAGTATCACCTGCCGTTTAAAAAAAAAAAAGAATTTTAAAAAATAGGAGCCAATCAAAAGGTCCCTTACCTGGCAATAGCTCATAACCCTCATGGCCTGTCTTCTTGGGTGCCAGTCCTCCTCTCTGATTGGCTGTCGTTGATCTGTCATAACCCGGTGAGGTGGGAGAGGGCAGGACTGACATGGGTCTGTTTTTAGGTTTGACTGTACTGTAGACAGCATTGTTATTGCTTTTCTCCAAATCAGCATTGTCATAGTGATGGACAGTGATGGAATGAGGGGCAGAAGCAGGAAGCTGTAGTTTGGACTTGTTGACGACAGCGTAAGTGTCATTCATCCTGATCTGAGGAAGAGGATGAGAAAGCCTGGACTTGAGAGGTGAATTTCTGAAACCAAAGACAGACAAATACATACGTAAGTTAGGAATAAAATCATTTTTATATTGTTATATTTTAGCAAATTATTTTATCCAGCATAAAAAAATAAATATATATTATATATATACACACACAGGTGCTGGTCATATAATTAGAATATCATCAAAAAGTTGATTTATTTCACTAATTCCATTCAAAAAGTGAAACTTGTATAATGTATACATTCATTCCACACAGACTGATATATTTCAAGTGTTTATTTCTTTTAATTTTGATGATTATAACTGACAACTAATGAAAACCCCAAATTCAGTATCTCAGAAAATTAGAATATTACTTAAGACCAATACAAAAAGGATTTTTAGAAATCTTGGCCAACTGAAAAGTATGAACATGAAAAGTATGAGCATGTACAGCACTCAATACTTAGTTGGGGCTCCTTTTGCCTGAATTACTGCAGCAATGCGGCGTGGCATGGAGTCGATCAGTCTGTGGCACTGCTCAGGTGTTATGAGAGCCCAGGTTGCTCTGATAGTGGCCTTCAGCTCTTCTGCATTGTTGGGTCTGGCATATCGCATCTTCCTCTTCACAATACCCCATAGATTTTCTATGGGGTTAAGGTCAGGCGAGTTTGCTGGCCAATTAAGAACAGGGATACCATGGTCCTTAAACCAGGTACTGGTAGCTTCGGCACTGTGTGCAGGTGCCAAGTCCTGTTGGAAAATGAAATCTGCATCTCCATAAAGTTGGTCAGCAGCATGAAGTGCTCTAAAACTTCCTGGTATATGGCTGTGTTGACCTTGGACTTCAGAAAACACAGTGGACCAATACCAGCAGATGACATGGCACCCCAAACCATCACTGACTGTGGAAACTTTACACTGGACCTCAAGCAAAGTGGATTCTGTGCCTCTCTTCTCTTCCTCCAGACTCTGGGACCCTGATTTCCAAAGGAAATGCAAAATTTACTTTCATCAGAGAACATAACTTTGGACCACTCAGCAGCAGTCCAGTCCCTTTTGTCTTTAGCCCAGGTGAGACGCTTCTGACGCTGTCTGTTGTTCAAGAGTGGCTTGACACAAGGAATGTGACAGCTGAAACCCATGTCTTGCATACGTCTGTGCGTAGTGGTTCTTGAAGCACTGACTCCAGCTGCAGTCCACTCTTTGTGAATCTCCCCCACATTTTTGAATGGGTTTTGTTTCACAATCCTCTCCAGGGTGCGGTTATCTCTATTGCTTGTACACTTTTTTCTACCACATCTTTTCCTTCCCTTCGCCTCTCTATTAATGTGCTTGGACACAGAGCTCTGTGAACAGCCAGCCTCTTGTGCAATGACCTTTTGCAATGACCCTCCTTGTGCAAGGTGTCAATGGTTGTCTTTTGGACAACTGTCAAGGCAGCAGTCTTCCCCATGATTGTGTAGCCTACAGAACTAGACTGAGAGACCATTTAAAGGCCTTTGCAGGTGTTTTGAGTTAATTAGCTGATTAGAGTGTGGCACCAGGTGTCTTCAATATTGAACCTTTTCACAATATTCTAATTTTCTGAGATACTGAATTTGGGGTTTTCATTAGTTGTCAGTTATAATCATCAAAATTAAAAGAAATAAACACTTGAAATATATCAGTCTGTGTGGAATGAATGTATACATTATACAAGTTTCACTTTTTGAATGGAATTAGTGAAATAAATCAACTTTTTGATGATATTCTAATTATATGACGAATGGAATTAGTGAAATAAATCAACTTTTTGATGATATTCTAATTATATGACCAGCACCTGTATATATATATATATATATATATATATATATACTTTTAAATTATGTTAAATCAATATATATTATTAATTAATTATTATACTGATTAATTTTTACATAATATAAAGCAGCATAAAGTACACTTTTCAGAAGCATTATAATGTGATCTTTATCTGGAGGACAATAAAATGGGCAAAAACCCATTGAAGGACCCTAGTGAAAAACAATTACACTAAATATTGTGGACGTGCTAAATATTGGACATGCTGAAATCGCATTTGGTCTCATACTGTATCGCGTCCCTTGTCAGTGTCAGGTGCTTGCTTGGCCATTTGTTGTGATTAACAGGAAAGTGTGTTCAGCTGAATTAGATGAGTATTTTCTTAGATGGGTATAAAATGGGTTAGATGGGCGGTCGCGGCAGCCTTCACGTGTAAAGACCATCGACTCTACCGTGCGACTCCACCGGCAAAGGATACAAGTATCGCTTTTTATTTTTCCTCTTTCCTACTACTTGTTTCACTTTCAGTTTTTTTATAACCATTTCTTACTATGCGTAAGTAAGTTGTTGTCGGGTTTTTTGTGTCGTCTCTCTCTAATAAAAATACCCTGCAATTGTACTGGCATACTTAAAGTCTGCTAAATTGGAACAACTAATTTTGTACTTAATGCACTTTAATCCAATAAAGATATACTGAAGTATATTTGAATGTGCTAAAGTGGAACAAATTGCAAGTATACTTCAGGTACACTTTAAATATCTTGCATTTAATGACTAATATTATTTAAAGATCATACAATCCTCATCAATAGTGACATTAAAATCGCATTTTAAGCTTGATATTAAGAAGTGTGCATTGTGCACAAGTAGTACTCCAAATAAAGTTGAATAGATTTGAACTATACAGTACTTATGAAATAAATGTATTTTAACTATATTACTTTTTTACTAGGGGAGGCCCCGAGCCTTTTTTTTTTTTTACTTGGACAAGTACGAAAGCACCCTAGCAATACAGCAGAGAGTTGCTTTCAAACAAGCACTACAGAAAACAAGAATCTAGCCATAAAATAATTCATATTATTATCTGCATTGGTACATAGTACAAAAATGAGTATCTCAGAAACATGAGATCAATAGCATGTCAATTACATTGCTAGTTTATAAGCCAATGGGTATTTGTATATTTATACAGTGATGTAAGACTGCACAGTAGCTCATTCACAGAAAATAGAAAGTTTATCTTCCACATTTTGCTCTGGGAGGCTTGACTACATTGGTGCATTGTGGGACCACATCTACAGCAACGTCTAATGACTGTCTGTCACATTTGCATTCAATATTTCTTATGAAAAATGCTACTGACCCAAGGGGAACTGCAACGGCAGAACACGGTGACTTACAAATGATCAAATTGCTTGTTTGCTCTGTATAATCTGTGCATTAGCGGAAACCGCGTTCGTGTAAAATATTCACATCTTTAGATCAATCATCATTACAAAAGTCATATTCATCTGTATGCAAAGCAGAAATGTCACCATGAACAAGTGCCTGTGCAGGGAAGTACATATCCAGCTATACGTCGATGACTCATGAGATCAACTCACATTAACTCTAGTTACGTGTTAGATGAGAAAAGTTCAAATCTCTCCCTGCGGTGTGCAAGACGGAACCGATAACAGCTTGCGAGCGTCTCGGCTGAGTCCACCTGCGTGATGCACAGCGCCGCAGTTTTTGCGCAGTTGTCAATCTCAAATTGGCCACTGGCTGTGTCGCCAGCACTGGTTTTAATCACAGACATCCGCAAACGGGGTTAGAAATGTGGAAATGAGGGTCTGTGTGGTCTTACCGTGTTTTAGGGGGTACGCTGATTCTGCCTAACGATCCTGATTTCAGCGAAGTCTTTGGCGGAACGGCATTGATGTACAGAGAGGCTGAAGTCTTGAGTTTCCAATATGAAAAACAGAAAAAAAAACACAAACAAACTGTGAAGAGCAGCTACACAGAGCGTATGTGTTCAACTGTTGAAGGATGCCTGAACATTTGCATAGAGGAAGCACACAGCGAGTGTGTTTCCTGCTAAACTGCTTTTGTAAAGCTCACGGCTCAAAGTCTTGAGGAAGTAAAACATGATGTGATGTAAAAACAAGAGATGTAGTGGTAGAGTGAATGTATTTTAAACAAAACGCTCATAGAGAAAGATACAGATACTGTTTCTACCTAAGATGTCAACAAACGGAAAATGTTCTTTTGTCACAAAGAACATCCACCATCTAAACATCAGTCAATGTACCAACAAGCACTGGAACATTAGTACGTCATTCAGCACAAGAACAGGTAATAGCTGTTGAACTCAAAAATGTCATAATTCGGTTATTAGATATCTGGCAAACTCTCTTAGTGACTGTTGCGTACAATGAAAGTGAGAGAAGCAGAAGCAAGGGCAAAAAACACCATCAAGGCACCATAAGAAAGTAGTTCAGTGAGCCATGGCCTACATTCCAAGTCTATGATAGCTCATTATGAGGGGATTCACACATCACTCAAGCCACGTATTTGAATGTCAGTGTGTTCCTCATTAAAAGCTGATGGCTTTAGATGGCACTAGATGGAGCTTGACAGCATCACTTTTGGTATGGAAATGAGTGGCACAAACAAATATCTCCTTTTGTGTTCAGAAAATGATACAGGTTTGGACTGACATGAGAGTAAGTAAATAATGACAAAAAATGTCATTTTTGGGGGGTGAAATATCCCTTTAAATATGATTTAATTACACTATTATTAGAGGAACCATATGTTCAGCAAAGCTACATTTATTCAATCAAACATACAGTAAAAACAAGAATACTGTGAAATATTATTACAATTTAAAATATTTATTTTCTATTTAAACACATTTTAAAATGTAATTCATTCCTGTGATGCAAAACAGAATTTTCAGCATCATTACTCCAGTCTTCAGTATCACATGATCCTTTAGAAATCATTCTAATATGCTGATTTACTGATCAAGACGCATTTTCTATTATTAACAGTGTTAAAAACAGTGGTTTAATATTTTTTGTGGAATCCATGATACATTTTTCAGGATTCTTTGATGAACAGAAGTTCAAAAGAAAAGCATTTAAGAACATTTAATGCCAATTTCGATCAATCTAATGCATTCTTGCTGAATAAAAGCATTTTCTTTTCAAATAAAAAAATCTTACTGACCTCAAACATTTGAACAGTTGTTTATGTCTTACCTCTGCATTCTTGTTTTTCATCTCCAAGACCTTCTGAAACATCTGAGCAACCGTATGAAAGATAAAGGCATACTGCTCCTGAGGAGAATCACAAAAACAAGGCACTTGACATCAGGAAATAACATGGTGTTGTGAAATATGACAGACGGGGCTAAATGGGCCTATACCCATGTGATAAAAACATACAGGCTTTGATTATTACTTTAAAGAGAAGAGGGCTCAATAATAGTTCAAGTATCCATTCTGTGGATAATTTCCATTATATGTGCCATGCAAGAAATCGTGTTTCCGATGTTACCTTGGTCTGGACAGCCGAAGGTCTCTGTCTTCTGAGCTCTAACACCAGGTCCAATATATTAAAATCCTCCTGTATTTGCTGAGAATAAAATAAAATATCTGTGTATGCGTGTATGTGTTATATTAGTATATAAGACACCTTTTGTTGCCTAATTTAACTTTAAAAAAATGACATGCTTCACCGTCAAGCGCTGTGCATATAATTTCATGTTGGTTACGGTGTTAATACCTCTGTCAGCAGTAGATCATTGACATAGTCAACAGCACAGATGACCCCCGTTCTACCGCAGCCGGCACTGTAAAGAGATAGAAGCGTCACATTTCCATATCATGATATGATCCGTTCCCTCCTGAGTCTCAGTTCAGAGGGTCACGGGGGGGGATCATGGGCCATATTGTCAGACAGAGGCTCTCTCATGTATATAAAGAGAGGGTAATGAGTGAATCTGTGCTGAAGTCTGGAAGTTAACTGGCTTTTCCAGCGCCACATCAGGTGCTGAATATTTAACATGTCCCACTTTATTTAAATGGTGCCATTAAAATGCATGGAACCAGAGGAACACAGGCCGGCCCCTGCTGCACCCTAACAACACAGACCGACTCGAAGTGATGAATTTTCATGGGCAGATGGGTCATTTGTCAGAGGCACAGAAAAACACAGAGACGGCTGTGCGTGTGATACAGACCTGCAGTGGATCACTACAGGGTCCGTCTGGTTGCCCTGTTTTTGGCGAGCCATCTCCATCATACCCAGAATACCATCCGGCATGTCTGGAATTCCGTGGTCCGGCCAGGCAGAATACTGGAAATGAGACACTTTACGAGTTTCCTGTGTGGAAAGATGGCGAGTGTTGACCTCTTGATGGATTACGGTTCCTTCACCAAATTACAATGCTTGAAATGAGCTAAAATGGGAAACGTCACACACTGAGATGGTAATGGTGGAACCGTGTCAGAGTAAACAGTGTTTTACAAGACACTCAAAATGAAGAACACTGCAATTTTGTGGTTTGACAAATTTTCCTTAAAAACACAAATAGAAACTCTCTTAAAGGAATGCTTCACCCCAAATATATAGAACGGTATACTGTATATACACTGCCGTTCAAAAGTTTGGGATCAGTAAGTTTTTTAATGTTTTTTTTATTATGCTCATCAAGGCTGTATTTATTTGATCAAAAATACAGAAAAAACAGTAATATTGTGAAATATTATTGCAATTTCTAACATTGGTTTTCTAATATACTTTAAAATATCAAAATATTATTAATCATAATATCATATCAAAATATCATAATCATAATATCTTTAAAATTTATTTCTTTGATACAGTGCTGAATTTTCATCAGCCATTACTCCAGTCCACAGAAACTGTTGTGCTGCTTAATTTTTTTTTGGAAACTGCGATACTTTTTTCAGGATTCTTTGATGAATCAAAAGAACAGCATTTATGTGACACTGAAGCCTGGAGTAATGATGCTGCTTTGCTTCACTGAAATAAATTATATTTTAAAGTATACTAAAATAGAAAACTTATTTTAAATTGCAATAATATTTCACAAAATTACAGTTTTTTTCTCTATTTTTGATCAAATAAATATAGCCTTGATGAGCATAATAGATTTCTTTAAAAAACATGAAAAAAATCTTACTGATCCTGAACCTTTGAATGGCAGTGTATATGTGTGTGTGTGTGTGAGAGAGAGTGAGAGAGTGACCCTGGACCACAAAACCAGTCATAAGGGTCAATTTTTTGAAACTGAGATGTATACATCATTTGAAAGCTGAATAAATAAGCTTTCCATTGATGTATGGTTTGTTAGGATCGGACAATATTTGGCTGAGATACGGGTGCAAAAAAAAATCTAAATATTGAGAAAATCACCTTTAAAGTTGTCCAAATTAAACCTTAGCGATGCATATTACTAATCAAAAATTAAGTTTTGATATATTTACGGTAGGAAATTTACAAAATATCTTCATGGAACATTATCTTTAATTAATATCTTATTGCTTTTAGGCATAAAAGAAAACTCAATCCTTTTGACCCAAACAATGTATTGTTGGCTATTGCTACAAATATACCTGTGCTACTTAAGACTGGTTTTGTGGTCCAGGGTCACATATATATACATACCCTACATATATATGTATATATATATTCAGAAGAAACAAATGTCATTACGTCAGGACTATATAATATTCTACTGATGACACACTGAAGACACCACTTACATCACAATATTTTACCACCAACGTCCGAACAATGACTTCCTCATTTGGTCGCGACTCCTCAAACTAAAGAAAAAATGACAGTAATCAGGAGAACTTCATCTTGTGAGGCCTTGCAACTCAAAAGGAACTGTTGTGTAAGATTAATATCCTGTATCTTAGACCGAACTGCTGAATTACGAACAATGCTCATTGTTGAGGAGCACAGAAAACACTTACAGTTGAGACTGTAAAGGGACCAAAAATAGATGCATCTGTGGTTGATGCCCAGTAGACTTCACATTTTTTCTAAAGAATGGAGAAGTTGTTAAAACAATAAATGCTAAGAAAATGACAGGCATATGACACATAATAATAAAGGAAATATAAAGATTACCTTTCCCATCTCAATCTCTCTACAAGCCATGATTATGACCTAACAAAAAAAGAACAGACAAAAACTAAATTGATTGAAGTTTCTAAAGTGAAAATAGAAGAGATAATGCATAATTATTAAAAAAAAAAAATGAGTCTAAGCAGCTCACCTTAACATTGTGTTGCCAAATCATACGCCAGAAATCAACCACAGTACTGCTCAAAGGGCCTTGGGTGGCGATATACATCCTGTGCTTAGCGACTCCCTAGTGGGGAAAAAAAAATATTAAAAAATATTATTATTATTGTTATTACTATTTCATACTTCTACTATGCTTTTAAAAATATCTGGGAAAAAACTGCTCCACTCCACCCTTTATTCTCAAAGAAATATTCTCTTGCCTGTCACAAAAAAATGCATGATGCCCTTGATAAGAAGTTAAAACGCTGCAGTACCTTGATGAAGCTGGCATTAATATAATCAGACTCATAATCAGATGTGGTTGGAGCTAGACAGACTCTGGTCTGATCATCTGGAATACATAAAAAGCAGAAAAATACCAAGGGATTTGCATCAGTGTGAGTAACTCATTTGTCAGGCAACACAGTGTGGAGACTCAATTATGAAATATGATGACATGCTATTGGCATGGCAATGCTAAAAAACATAGTACTGTAACTATAGGAGGCATGTTTTGACAGATGTGACAGTAAATTGAAAATGATGTGACAGAGAATCATGTAAAATAACTTCAGTGCACCATTCACTGTCACACTGAGAGAAACTGTTGTCTGTGAGTGGCAAATATTTCAAAGCTGATGAGATCTTAGCTTACTGTCAGATGTGCAAATCCTGATATCAAAGTATGCAATATTCTAATGCAAAAAGTGTTAGTCTTAGAAGCATCAGGAAGAAAGGGTTGAAAATAATACATGAAACACCATATGCCATTGTTTTTCTGCAAAAGATATGAATTTATATCTGTCATGGAGCTGTACAATTTCTAGTTACTATTGCTTTAAACATAATACAATTTGTATTAGACATAGATATATATTTTTAAAAATGCTACTAAAAATAAAATAGCTTGTGGGAGGAATAGTGAAAGTATAGGCCTTATTTATAGCTGTCGTATTAGTATATTTCCTCTGCAAAAGTCATGGTGTCATATTACAGGTTTTGTTCAGTAAATGAATAAATAAATAGGCCTGACTGGGTCAGCAGAAAAATTCTTATTGTTAGGCTCTGACAACATTTATTTATTTATGTATTTATTGTAAAATTATACATGCTGCTTTTTTGACTATATAGTACTATCAACCTATTAATTATATTAAATACATTTTTTTTCCATATAAAATATGTGTCTCACAGCAGGACTGTCTGAATTGCACCGAATTGTAAATATTACCTAAAATGTTGGCAGAACAATAAAAGTCATGGTCATGTTACTGGTTAACACGTATCTCTTAAAACAATTGTATGAAGTGAATTGCATTGAATTCAACTAGAGAAACTGATTCACCTAAAATAGAATAAAGAAACCTTTACTGATAAGACTACATACAGGGCAGAATATCCCTATAGCGGTTTTTCTTCACATTTTCTTTGATTTCTCCTACCGCAGTGGTCAGGCCATAATCCTCTTTCAGTGATGCACTCTTCTGTCGTATCAACTGAATAAGGAAAGAAAAAACAAGTTTTGTTTTGTTTTTAAACATAACCAAATCCCTCTCATTTTAGTAGCATGTTGGTGAACTGCACCATCTGACCACAAGGTGGTATCCTTTTGCTTGTTTGCATTGCCATACTATGTTGCAATAGCTCATAAAAGCAATGAAATGGGTCTTTGTTATTTGAGGGGGGATGTGGTTTATGAAACATTGAAGATCAAACCTCAGTAAACACTGAAACCTCCAGTATAACATTTTTACTACATTTACAATTATGCATTTAGTAGATGCTTTTTTATGCAAAGTGATTTGCATTGCATTCAAGGTATACTTTTGATTTATTAACGGGAATCAAACCCATGACTTTGATCAAACCCAAGGCATTGCTTGCATCAATGCCATCAAACCCAAGGCATTGCTTGCATCATGCTATACTGTTTGTGTAACAGGAAAGCCTTCAATTATTCTCAGACAAACAAGCAGGTTATAAATATCTGTAAACAGATACAGCTACATTTGCATGACTAAAACTGCTCTCTGTTTTACTTCCATTCTCTAAAAGCGGAAGAGATCAGCAAACATGCGCTATTTTCAACACGATGCTCTCGGTCAGGTCTCCACCAATGAAGCCACAGAGCATCACAACCCAGCATCTGTCCCTTTCACCACAAGCACTACTCTCTCAAGTGTTTTTTTTCCACTTCTGTCTCTGAATGCTGCCTGTAGTTAATAACTGAGAAATTAAATGAGGAACTGTAGATTGTGCTGGTTACAAATGCCCTCTTACTTTTACTAATGTAGCCAAATGAGTCAAAAAGCAACAGATACTTCTGTAAAATGTTGTTCTGACTGTATACATGATGCTCTGGCTCTCACACCCCTCCAGTTCTTTCTAAAATGTGTTCTTACAAAAAAATGTTTTACTAATGTGTCATTAAGTTATGCAAACATTATTTGTGACCCTGGACCACAAAACCAGTCTTAAGTGTCAATTTTTCAAAATTGAGATTTATACATCATCTGAAAGCTGAATAAATAAGCTTTCCATTGATGTATGGTTTGTTGGGATGGGACAACATTTGGCCAAGATACAACTATTTGAAAATCTGTATTCTGAGGGTGCAAAAAAATCAAAATATTGAGAAAATCGCCTTTAAAGTTGTCCAAATGAAGTTCTTAGCAATGCATATTACTAATCAAAAATCAA